>MU107404.1:0-46034 GCA_012274485.2 Sinapis alba
GATTCCGGGGAGTTTGATGACTTCGTCGATCTCTTATTTGAATTTGCGCGGGAACCGTCTTGCGGGAAGGATACCGAATACGTTTGGACCGAGGTCGTACTTCACGGTGTTGGATCTTTCGAGCAATAGTTTACAGGGAGTGATTCCGGCGAGTATCACGACGGCGTCGTTTATAGGACACATCGACGTGAGTCATAACTATCTGTGTGGGAAGATTCCGACGGGATCTCATTTTGGTCATCTTGAAGCGACGTCGTTTGCGCACAATAGATGCCTCTGTGGAAAGCCTCTTGGGAACTGTCGCAGTTAATTAATCAATCATTAAGAAGTGGTGATTTGGAGTAATGTTTACATTAATACATTATTATCATGTGGTAAGTTGTAACTAGCCATTTGGTGTTTTCTTCGTTGTTATTGTTAATCTTCTCTGTCTGCCACGATTCTTAAATATTTATAATAAGAATTATAGTATTTTTAATAAATTTGAGTTATTTCATATTTTGTAATAATTAGTTTAATCAATGATATTTTTATAATAAAGTAAATATCATATAAAATATTTTAAATAATTTAATATGTAGTGTTAATGGTGGGTTTTATTGTGGTTAAATAATGGGCTTCTAATAACGAATTTTGTATCGATAGGCTCGGTCCAATTATAAAAAACATACAAAAAGTAGTTTAATGGGCCTTAAGCCCAATATTGGTGGTGCATGGGTCGGGACTTGGGAGAATGGTTCACGTGAATAATACACGACCAAACACGACCAAAACAACATATAGAATTGGAGGATTAATTCGTTATTACATAAAGTGGTCAAGTTCTTACAAAACGAAATTCAAAACAACTTAATACGCTTTTATAACGATCTTAACTCTTCTTCCAACTCTCTCTTTTAACTGTTAATGGGTTTTTGAGTCTTCTCTTCGTGGAATCTGAAGTTCGGATTTTGGGTTTTGAGTTTCAACATTAAAAGATTGTACCTTCTTAGATACTTTCGAGTTTGAATTGGTTCTGTTTCTTTCAAGACAAAAAAAAGAGATGAAGTCTGGTCTCATCGTAGCTCTATTATACATAACCATTGTTGTTTGTGTATCAAAAAGAGTGTACAAACACTCCTTCCCAGCTCTCATCACATACTTTCTGCAACGAGCTTCTCCAATCAAACAACGAATCTTTCAAAGCAGAGATGTTCTCTCATTACCATCTAACACCAACCGACGACACAGCTTGGTCTAGTCTGTTCCCAAGGAAGATGCTGAGAGAACAAGAAGACGAAGATCTGTATACTTGGACTATGATGTTGAGGCAACTTTCAGGCTCGTGACAGCTGATTATAAAGGGAAGATATCGGGTCCAGAGAAGCTAATTGGAAGTCAGGTCATGATCGAACCGTTTGATTTCCCTGGCATGCTTGTGATGCAAGCAACTGATAGCTTCCTTGCTGTTCAAGTTTCTTCATCTTCTACTGACCAAGAAGCCTCGAGGTTCAGGTTAGTAGCTGGAGTTGATGGGAAACTAGGGAGCGTTTCTTTAAGCCTAGATAGCAAAAAAGGTTGTTATGTGTACAGCGATCAAACCCTAAAGCCGGGACTGAAACTGAGGCTCAAATGTGATTTGGATGCTACTGATGAGAAGTGTAAACAGGCAGCAAGCTTTAGGTTAAGTAAAGGAATGAGTCAATACAATCCGATGAGTTTCGTGATGAGCGGTACAGAGAGGAACTTTGTGTTGTCACCATTGTTCAGCTTAAAGATGAAAGATACAATGTGTACTTCATTGTACAAAATTGAAGAAAGAAACAGTTCAAACAACTCCTCAAGTACATTGAGATAAAGAAAATAAGAAAAATAAAAGTCTTGAAAGGTTGTGTTTAATTAGATTCTTAGCCTCTTAGGTGGTTAATGTTATGCAACTATAATCTACACATGCATGTTGCACGTTATAATAGATATAGACAATGTTTTTGTAAAATTTAGTGAAAAATTATTGCACATGATTAAGTTTATTGTTCTTGAATTTGAAACAATAAAAAAATAGAGCCAGACTAGGCTGCAGTGGATTGATCCGTTCTGTGGGCCTTCCACCATCCAAAAATAAAAGAATCTGTGATGTAAATTTTGTTGAACATAAAAGAAAATTCAAATAATATTCAATTGGTACTATTTAATCACATTTTAATAGTACTAAATAAATTAGAGAAATTAAATGTTTGAAACTCTGTAAAAGTAAAAAAGTTGAATTTCAAAAATAATATTCGTAGACAGAAAGCATATTTCCGTGCAACGAAACAAGCCGTAGACAAGAAAACAAACAAGTTAGACAAACATTGATTTCATATACAATCAATAACACTCAATATTTAAATGCATTAAGAAGAAATAAACTAATGAAGTGAAAAACAAAACTTAGATTAAAAAAAAAGGAAAATTGAAAAGAAGAGGTCAAAAGAGTAGAGTAGGTCCACCCAAAAGCATCAGATCTTAGCAACCCACATGCCCCCATATATTCTATTTCCCTACTGTACACTCTCTTCTTCATTCACCACCTCTCTAGGAAAGCTCACTCTCACTCTCACTTTCTGCTTTGCCATCTCATTTTCAACATCTTTTTTTTTCTAAACTTTCCATTACAAAAAAAAAATAATGTATTCTCAAGTTAACTTCTCTACTCTTCGTTAGATCCGTTGAGGTACATTACCTGACCATGTCTTGATCTTTTTTTTTTCCTTTAACTGGTTTTTATTTGTCTATTTTATATTATGTGTAGTTGTAGTGTTTGTTTTGATAAGTTGCTCAAGTAACAGCGATAGTGAAGAGTAAAAGACATGTAAACAAAACATTTCTTGTGGGGTTTAGTTGTCTCTCAAAGATTAGTTTCTTTTTTTTTGGGTTACATAATGGATCTTCATGTTTACTCTTCTTTGTTTTTAAAAGTAGTCGGAATTTTTCTTTCTTTCTAGTTTTATATTTTTAAGCTTTGTTTAGATCAGATTCGGAGAAAACTAAGACAAAAAGTCAAAACACATTTGTTTAGCAATATTTTATTTACAGGGAAATGTCTGTCAACATTTTTGGTGTTGGTAGCTGCTTGTTTGGTGAGAAAACTTCAACAAGAGTCCCTAAATAACATTATTTCTCCCTTTTTAATTTCCTCCCTAATATTTATTCTAGGAAGAGTATAGATCTCAACTTAGCCATTGTAGGTAAACTGTTAAAATCTCTCTGATTCTGTGTTATGATTTTTTTTTACCAGAAGGTTGTCCTAAGATAACAGAACGAAGCAGCTTCCCCTGAAACTGCTTCTTATTACAAAGTACAAGGATCTCAAAAGAAACCGCAGAAAGGTACAAGATTCAGACAAGATGCAGAAACCAGGGCAAAATATAGATTTTGCACTTAAGGAGACTTCACCAAAGATTGGTGCAGGAGCTGTGACAGGTGATAAACTCTCATGCACTTATGATCTGGTTGAGCAGATGCATTACCTCTACGTTCAGGTCGTGAAGGCTAAAGAACTACCAGGGAAAGACGTGACCGGTAGTTGTGATCCTTACGTGGAAGTGAGGCTGGGGAACTACAAAGGCATGACTAAGCATTTCGAGAAGAAGTCGAATCCCGAGTGGAGGCAAGTGTTTGCTTTTTCAAAGGAGAGGATCCAAGCATCAATCCTAGAGGTTGTAGTGAAAGACAAAGATGTTATGTTAGATGATTTGATTGGTCGGATCATGTTTGATCTTAACGAGATTCCTAAGCGAGTTCCACCTGATAGTCCATTGGCTCCGCAGTGGTATCGGTTGGAGGATAGGCATGGACGTAAGGTTAAAGGAGAGCTTATGTTAGCTGTCTGGATGGGAACACAAGCTGATGAAGCATTTGGTGATGCTTGGCACTCGGATGCAGCCACGGTTGGACCTGAAGGAGTGGCTAATATCAGGTCAAAGGTTTATCTTTCACCAAAGCTATGGTATGTGAGAGTCAATGTCATCGAGGCTCAAGATTTGATACCTTATGACAAAACCAAGTTCCCTGAGGTTTACGTGAAAGCAATGATCGGGAACCAGACACTGAGAACTCGGATCTCTCAGACAAAAACATTGAATCCGATGTGGAATGAAGATCTGATGTTTGTTGTTGCTGAGCCTTTTGAGGAGCCGTTGATTCTTGCTGTTGAAGATAGGGTTGCACCGAACAAAGATGAAACATTAGGCCGGTGTGCAATCCCCTTGCAGCATGTCCAGAGGAGGTTAGACCACAGGCCGCTTAACTCGAGGTGGTTCAACCTGGAGAAACATATAATGGTGGATGGAGAGAAGAAAGAGATAAAATTCGCGAGCAGGATTCATCTGAGAATCTTTCTCGAAGGAGGGTACCATGTTCTTGATGAATCAACTCACTACAGCAGCGACCTAAGACCAACGGCTAAACAGCTATGGAAACCAAGCATTGGATTGCTTGAAGTAGGGATCATTAGTGCTCACGGACTGATGCCAATGAAGGCAAAAGACGGGAAGGGAACAACAGATGCGTACTGTGTAGCTAAGTACGGTCAGAAGTGGATCAGAACAAGAACGATTGTTGATAGCTTCACGCCTAAGTGGAACGAGCAGTACACATGGGAAGTGTTTGATACCTGCACTGTTATAACTTTTGGAGCATTCGACAATGGACACGTACCAGGAGGAAGTGGAAAAGATATGAGAATAGGGAAAGTGAGAATCCGTCTCTCGACTCTTGAAGCTGACCGTATCTACACACATTCATATCCTCTCCTCGTCTTCCATCCTTCAGGGATCAAGAAAACTGGTGAAATACAGTTAGCCGTGCGGTTCACTTGCTTATCTGTCATCAACATGCTTCATATGTATTCTCAGCCGCTACTACCAAAAATGCATTACATTCACCCGTTATCCGTACTTCAGCTGGACAGCCTGAGACACCAGGCGATGAACATTGTCTCGGCAAGGCTGAACCGAGCAGAGCCGCCACTCCGCAAAGAGATTGTGGAGTACATGCTAGACGTGGACTCACATATGTGGAGCATGAGGAGGAGCAAAGCTAACTTCTTTAGAATCATGAATGTTCTGAGTGGTCTCATAGCTGTGGGGAAATGGTTTGAGCAGATCTGCAACTGGAGAAACCCAATAACCACTATTCTCATTCATGTTCTTTTCATAATCTTAGTTCTCTACCCTGAACTCATCCTACCAACGGTGTTCTTATATCTTTTCTTGATCGGGATATGGAACTTCCGGTGGAGACCGAGGCACCCGCCACACATGGACACACGGTTGTCCCACGCAGACGCTGTCCACCCTGACGAGCTTGATGAAGAGTTTGACACTTTCCCTACTTCCCGGTCCCCTGAGATAGTGAGGATGCGGTATGACCGGCTCAGGAGCATAGGAGGACGAGTTCAGACAGTGGTAGGCGATCTAGCTACACAGGGAGAGAGGTTCTTATCGCTGCTGAGCTGGAGAGACCCGAGGGCCACCACATTGTTTGTGTTCTTCTGTCTCATAGCTGCTATTGTGTTGTATGTTACACCGTTTCAGGTTGTGGCACTGCTCTCTGGGATCTATGTGCTGAGGCATCCAAGGTTCAGGTACAGGCTACCCTCTGTGCCGCTCAATCTCTTCAGGAGGCTACCTGCAAGATCTGACAGTCTACTATAGACATCCTATTATCTACATCTGCACTTTAAAAAAAAAATACTTTGTTTAAAACTTTCAGAAAAAAAAAACTTGGGGTGTAATGCTTGATTCAGTCTTTAAATGATTTATTAATTGCAGCATCATAAGGCAGTTTGGTAATCCAAATACATATATATCCAAAATAGTCTTTGGTTATGAGTTTATATTCCTCATCTGTAAAATTCTGACCCCCACCCCCTAACTTTTGGTCCAATGAATAGAAGTTCTTTGCCAAGAATATAAACTCAGGGGTCCGATTTAAACTACAAACATATTCTCCAGCCCATGAGGTTGTCGAACCCTAATGTTGTGGAGCAGTTGCTGCAGCCACTGCATTGCAGATGGATCATCCTGTCAAAATAAGCAAGCAGATTAGCTAAAAACAGTCAAAGGTGTTGCCATTGGTTAATATGCTATGAAGAAGACATAATACTTACATAGAGACAGCTGTTGAAGGTGGTATTACTTAGAAGATCCGGGAGGCAGTCTTTGAGTGCAATGCAGGCCCTGTGTTTGATAAACAACGTATGAGTGTATATAGATTTTGTTTTGAATGAAGGTAAAGGCATATAATTATAAGCACCTGGTGTTATCTGTCAAGCGAAGGTAACAGCGTACGATGTGCTTTAGAAGCCTAGGAGAAGGCGCTTCTGCAAGTGAAGAAACCATATTCCCCAAAACGCGACCCAAAGCATAGAATCTATCCGCAGTGACGCACATGTACTCAAGCCCATCATGGTCCAGCAAAATTTTCTGAACAATGAAGGTAGCAACCTGACATAAAAACCAAATCAAATCAAATGAGCTGTGCATTCCAGAAACCAATTATTAGAAGCTATATGAAAGTAGAGAAAACTTACAGTCTTTGATAACTCGCTGCCACTTTCCATTGTCCGGAGGCACAATGGGATGATTTCAGTTTTAAGAAGGAATTTGATCACTTCTGCATCATCAACCTACCAAAACAAATGAACAATGTTGCACCACCAATATCACAAAAAAATTACAATGATTCTGTGATGTCTTAACAGTTTTCACTCAAAGGTTTTAGCGTGTTAAAATGGTTGTTTCTCAAATTATAGCTAAACAGAGTTTTCTTAAGGAGACATACCTTGACAAGTGCACCAATAACCCCCAAGCTAGTCAGACGCAGGTACTCAAAGGGTCTCGACTTGCTTGAGGTATTCAAGAAAGCATACAGGTACAATGGCATCTGAGCTGTATTTTGAAAAGCAAATAGCCTTAAAGCTTTAGCATATTGTTATAAGCACAACAAAGTGGCTATTAAAAAGAGACCAACAAAGCTTTGGTAGATTGAAAATTCTTGTGATTGTCTGCGGACATACCTCTAAGGAACGGCATTCTCGTTTCAGGATGAGAAGCAACACACTGAATATCAAAAAACAATCAATAGAAATCAACAGAGTTTCAAATTTACAAACATAGATAATCATTTTTGTCATTCAAACCAAAACAAAGACAAACCTGAAAAAGCGCAAGGGCATTGCAGACCCTGTTTGACTGAGCAGCAGTCATGGTTGGAGGAGACAGGAAATAGTAAACTGAGGTGATCTCCTGAAAAAAAGTGAAAAATGTTGAAAAATGATTAGATCTTAACCAATACAAACCGATTTAACTTTTTTTAAAAAAAATACAGAGAAAAAGCCATCATCAACCAATGAATCTCATTTCCACCACTGAAGATAAAGATGAACAAGAAGATTTACCTGAAGAAGAGCAGAAACGGTACTAACAGAGTGCCACAAAAGCGGAGCCAAATCATGAAAGATCTCTCTCTTCTGAAAGCAAAGCAAAAACACAGGAGACACATATGTTTATATATATTATTACAAAAGTAATCAGTTCAAACAAACATAAAAACACAGGACACATGTTGTTACATTATTACAAAAGTAATCAGTTCACCAAACAATTAAAACATGCTGCAAAATCGGACCGAGACTCAACCGACTAATCCCAGGAAACCTGATATAGATTATCCACACGATTATGCTACAAATATCTGAAAGCATGTTCTAGATTCACCGACCAAATCAAACCAAAACGTTGTAAACTCGATTGTTGAAAACAAAAAAACTAAAACGATCAGCAAAAAAGCAAAGTTCAATTACGTAGAGAGAATAATAATAATAAACGACCTTGGAGAGCTCGTGAAGAGCATTCTCTCTGAGTTCAGGGTCGCAGATGTCGAGCACCAACTGCTCCGCCGCAGAGAGCTTGGGATCGTTGCTAGAAGAAGCGTTGGAGAAAGGGAAGGAAGGAGGAAGATTAGCCATTGCTTTCACCGTTTCCCACGCGCCGCAAGAGAATCACTGCTGAATTGTGAGAGTGAAAGGATGGGGTAGGGGGGACCCTTATTTATATAGTCCCAGGGGCGTGTTCGTCACGTGCCTCTCTTTGCCCCGTTACGGTTTTGTGTTGTTTGTCTGTTTTTTTTCAATTTGGCGTTACGGTTTTGTTTTATTTAAATCTAAAGGCTTCACCAACTTGGTTGAGGATGCATTTTATGTTGAGACAGATGGTGGTGAGTAACTCTTTGGTTTATATGGTTCAGATGATCACTAGCTACTGGTGAGAGAGAAAAAAAAACTTATGGATTTGATTTAAGCAAAAATAAGGAAGATTTCTTTTACGTTCTCGCACCAAAATAAACTAAACTAACGGTTATTTTAGCGCGCCAAGATAAACTAGATCAACGGTTTCTAATAACGGGTTTAACGGTTTTCCAAAAGTATAATATTGAATTCCTTTTGAATTGTGCATTTAGTTAAAATCCACAATTTGATTCAATCATCTTTTTAAGTATCATATTTAAATACAAGATAATGTTTTAATGTTTTAGTTTATTTTATGCTCTCGAGCCAAAATAAACTAATTTAACAGTTAATTTTTAGCGCGACATGATAAACTACTTCAACGGGTTTCTAATAAACTACTTTAACGGGTTTTAACGGTTTTTCAAAAATATAATATGAATTTCTTTTTAACTATCCATTCAATTAAAATCCACATTTTTATGTGTCTTATTTAAATACAAAATAACTCTTTAATGTTTTACATTATTTTCTGTTTCGTACCAAAATAAACTAATTTAACAGTTGATTTTTATCAAGTTAAAGAACTACTTCAAAGGTTTCTAATAAACTACTCTAATGGTTTTACAAAAACAGGGTGTAATATTCAATTTTTCAACTGTACATTCAATTAAAATCTACAATATAATTCAATCATCTTACTATATATATTTAAATACATGATAATGTTTTAATGCTTTGGAGATTTAGATTCATAATCAGGATTATTTTTGACCAACACATTAGGTAAGCAATTTTTTTTTAAAATTGACCAGGATTGTATATAAAGTACTTTAAGATTTTCTTAGGTATTCCTACCACAAATTTCTTATCTTCTTGTATTTACTTCATAAATAAGAGGATAAGTGACTAATTAATGCAAGTTGTAAATGCTTCAAAATTTAATTTACAAAATATGGTTTGTTTAAATAAAAATGAGTTATAATAGATCTCATAAAGAGTTATCATCTTTTAATTAAAATGAAAATGTTTCTCAGCATCCACAAATATTATCTAAACATTCACAAAAAAAAATAAAAAAAAATTGGCGAGAATATTTCTAAGAAGCTGAAAACGCTTGATACGTTCTTCAACATAGATGTTATAAACTAACAAAAGTTAATCATTTTATAACATGAATTTAAATTTTGGATAAACAAAACCAAAAACTGGAATGTTAAAACTTGTTACAAACTAACATGAATTATGGGACACATAAGATGTAAAAGCAACTAATCTTATGGAGAAGTAAAGGGAATGTGGTGATGATGGAGAGGGTCGGATCCAGTCGGAACTTTTCTTTCTTCAGCTTCATTAGCTGATCCAACATTAATCTCATGCTCCTGTTGTCACAAATTTTAACTTAATGATATATTTATTTCATCGATATAGAAAAGAAAATACAAAACGAATAACATATCCCTAAGCTGAATACAAATGAATATATGAAATGCAAAGCTAGCTCCAAAAAAACAAAAACAAAAGCTCTTCTCTTTTTTTGGGTGCAAAATAAAAAAGCTAATATTCAATCCCTATAAAAAGTCGTTTATACATTATGTTTACTACAAGAAGAATGATATCATTAGGTATAGAATGGCTTACCTTTTTCATGACATTCATATCTTCTGTTTCTGCTAACCAGAACACTAGAAAGAGAAAGAGAGAAATAAAGGAGTCATCATATTTGAGAAGCAAAGATAGAGAAAAGATTTGAAAGATTCTTGAGACCGACTTACATTTTGTAGAAGAAGAGTGAGCAAGTGGGCACTGAAGAAGGACGATGGAGAAAAAGATAAATGTAATAATAACGCTTCCTTTGTATCTCATCGCCGCCATTTTCAAAATATGAAAAACCTCACCTGTGAAAAAAAGGAGTGACGAGTGACGAGAAGTGTCGTCTAATAAGGCTGAAGTTACGATTTTAACCCTGGTTTTACAGCTACAATGTGGACTGGATGGGCAAATCTGTCATTTCGCTTATTTTAATATCCTAAGAGCATGATTATCCCGGTCTCTTAAAGGGGGTCTCTTGTACTGTTCGCGGGCCCCACTAACATGTGGGGTCCGTGAACAGTGCAAGAGACGGTTCTTAAAACTCTTAAATAAGAACCGTCTCTTGCACTGTTCACGGACCCCATTGACACATGTCGTACAAATGTCTAATCAGACAAATATCATCCTCGTACAAATGTCGCGGAGTCACTTATTAGATGACACGTTTCTGCTTGCGTGGAGCTATTTTTTATTGAAAGAACTAAAAATCGTATAGAATTTATAAGGCTAATGGGCTTTCATAATGGCCCATTTCGTGTTGGGCAACTACGTAGTCATTAAAATAGTAGATTTTTGCATGGTTAAAAGTTAAAACATACTACATTGTATTGTTCTTTTAACCCAACTCATACGATTCGCTACTTGTACCAACAACAACAACTACAGATAAACTAGACATCCCTCGGCATTACAGTGAAGTGGAGAACAAGTGATGATGACGATGATGATGTTTTACTCCTTGTTTCGAGAAGAACGATCCTTCCTATGTCCTCCAAGGATACGAGAGATCTGAAGTCCTCTACTGAACGCTTGATTGAAGAGCATACGCGTCTGAAACTCAGACACAAACGGAAACCAAGCCAAGAACGCCACTGGTGTGAACAGCAACAGTCCCATTACTATCTCATATCCACGAGCTAGTGTCCTCACTGATCCCCAGAATCCTGCTCTATGTACCACTGGCTTACACGCTTGCGCAATCTGCACAAAACCATACACATCATTTCATTTCATCTATCATAAGACTCCCAAACAAGAATGCTTTTTTCCTTTTCCCTCTTATTTTTTTGTTTTACTTACCAAGAGCATACCCCAGCCTGTAGGCATAAATGCAAGGATGCAGACAATTATGTCTTGTATGGTCATGTGAGCAAGTGTGATTAATATCACAATGATTGCGATAAATGTCATGAATATTAGCCCCTTTATCAACCGGAACATCAGCTGGAAACTCGCACTGAACTTCCTCCTTCCAACCGATATAGTCTGACAGACAAACCAACAAACAAACAAGACTATTACTACCCTGAGAATTAAACAAGAGAAAGATATACCATTGTATCAAGTAAACCAACCTTCATCACAAACAATATCAAGAAAATCACCAGCCACGACACTCCATAAACCTGGAGTTAAGAAGAGCATATAAGTGACTGAAACCAAACAAACCAACATTGAGAGCTTGCTTATAGAGGTTACATACCAGAAAGTTCTTAGTCCTCTCGGTAATAGTGAGATGATAAACAAGCCCGTATTGATAGATAAAGAACCGCAGTGATAACAAAATCTCAACAACTATGCCACGCTTTCCTGAATGTCGGAGATGTTCTTGCTCTTCTTCCCACCACGACTCCCAACTTTTCTCTGCCGGGACACCAATACCACCAATGTTGTTTATCCATTTGTTCCAGTCAGTCCAATCATCAACAATTTTCTGCCATTCAAAACCAGATGGATTGAAGAGGAAGGGAGCAAAAAGCCAAGTCCCAACCATGAACCACATAGATATGGTGATCAGAAGATATGCAAGTACGCCTCTGTAAGAACTTCCGAAAATTTGGTACACAACAAGTAGCAGCATCATCTCAAGCCCTTTTACAAAATGGCTCCGGGAATAGAGTCTGTAGTTATCAGCAAATTTGGCGTGAAAGACGACAAACCCTCTGCCTGTGGACCTGTACTTGGCTCCGCCATGAAGTAAAGTCCTTCCATAGTAGTGAGTCTTTGTCCCGAGAGAGAATGTAAAGAACACTGGCGCCAACTGAAGCTGCATCAGCACAAATTCACTCAAGGCAGTCCTAAAACCTCTCTCTAATCCAATTTCCATAAGCATAGGTAAAGCCATAAGGAAACCTATCTGAACAAAGGACTGTGAAGCAAGAGCTATCTGCAGAGGTGTATTGTCTCGGATGCCTTTCTGTGTATTTAATCCTTGTTCGAGCCCACTCAAAACAAGATAGAGACGTCCATAAAGGAAGATATAGACGGTGAGAACGGTAATCTGCGAAAACAGTAGGAAGGAAAATGAATCAGATCCAAACTAGTTGTGTGATAATACTTGGTTTAACCAAAACAGAAGTTAACAGTACCAGGGTGCTGAAGTAAAAGCCAACAGTGGTGAAGTAACACGACATCATTCGGAAAAAGTCAAAACGGTGTCCAAGCCTGTAGATGTCCCGACTTAATGTTTGCTCTCCGTTTCCGTTAGCAATCTTGGCCTCAAACATCGAGATCTGATTTAGACCGACATCTCTTCCTTTACCAACTTGAATGTATTCATGGTGAGTAACGTTTCCTTCACGAAGCGTAGAATTGAACCCTGCTCAATACAAAACACTAGCAATCCATCAGCAAGGACAACAGAAAAGACAATGAAAGAAACGGATAGGTCTCTGCAAGAGTAGAATATACCTGCAAATATATCTTCACTGAGGTTGATTACTTTGGATGCTTTGCTAACACCACCTCTTGTTAGATGAAACAGTCTATCAAACACATCTGGGTGACCATAATGGAACCGGACCCTATAAAATACCAACGTTTTGATTTACGAACGGTGACAAGGAAACTCACGTGCAATAATCACTACAGTACTTACCTCAAAGGATTTGCCAGTAATCTCTGACCAATGGTGACAAAACTAGTCTCTTGATTTGACATGAACCAAGCAAGGGAGGAAACGCTGCGAAGTGTTAACACCAAATGTTGTTAAAGATAACCAAATTTCAGAGCTAACGGGAATTTTTTTTTATAAATAAATAGAAATGCAAAAGTACTCACGATCCAGTAAATATATGTTCCCTGAGTCCAAGAATGGATGGATGCCTCACACCATCATGCTTTGTAAGAAATTCTTGAAGCAAATTCCTCATCTTTAACGCTTCCTCCATGTAATTATCCTGAAAAAAAACGGCGTCATAGGAAACTCAATATCAACTTGAAGCGCTTAGATAAGCATAAGGTAAGGAAAAAGAAAAAGAAAAAAATGCAAACCTGATTCATATCGATTGTCTGTAAACCTTCTCCACGAGAAAAGATAATAGCATGATTTTGGTTTTCTGGCTTTCCCTCTCCGAGAATAGCAGGTCCAGGAAGCTTAATCCTATAGATAACCTACAAGGCAAAGATGTTTTTTATACCACAGTAAAGCATTAGCACCACCTTCTGGACGGGTTTACCTTATAAATGCACAAATATATTCACTAATATAAAAATCAATTGCACAATCTATAAACTGAGACAAATGTTGGACTGCATTGCATTACCTGGTCCAGATTTTGTGCTAGGCTGGAATGATCAGTTGACTTAGGCACCTTTACCAACACAGAATAATAAACTTTCTGATTCCCTTTCTTTGACGTGTCTTTCACTGTTTCTTCGACCTCATCAATATATGCAACACGGAGTGAAGGGTATCTGCCAATTGTAAGGAAAGCTACAGTTTTAAACATTTTTTTTTTCAAGACAACAAAATAGGATGATTCTGCACACCTTGTCATAAGCCTCAATATATCCTGTGCACGAGGATCACCGGATCGTTTATGAATACCATACTGTTGACATGAAACAACATATGTAAACTTCATGTCAGCAACAGCTTGGCACTGTGCCCACAATGATCTTTCGCCTCTTGAATTGTTCTCTGAGTTTAGTTCTACAGCCTTGTAGCCTTCCATCAAATCTGGAGAAGCAAATTTCAGAATGAGTCAACGTCAACAAGCAGTTGTGAGAATTTATTTATGCCACACTGTCGTATAATATAAGATTAACGAAAGAACACCTTCGTGCATAGCCATGTCAAGGAATGCCTGGAGCTCCAATGCTTTGCGATAGTACATCATTCCTCTAACTGCAAAAATTTCAAAAGATTTAACAAAAATATAATGTATCCATCTAATCTTGCACCGGAAGGCAAATTGCCAAAAGAGTATACCAGTTCTAGTCAAAGTCTGCCCCCTATATGAAGCCCATAAACGAAGTTCTTCCTCTAAGTCAACAGACTCTTTAATTTCCTCTTCACTGTAGCACTTCACCCGCTCAAGAAAATTGTTCCATTCATCTAAAGATAAAATGGTCAAGCCCAAGACGTAATTCAGGAAACTTGTTCCATTCATCTAATAAAGCTACAACTTCAACAGTATATAAACAAAATTAACCTGGAAATATCTTTTGTAGGTAAAAGAGGATCGAGACACCATCTTCATTTGGTGTGTCCAGGTCATGCATAGAAAAGAGGACCTCTTCAGTGTAATATGGAGTCAAAACACTACAATAAGAATAACAAGGAGAAGAAAAAAATCAGCCAGTTGATAACAAAAAAGCCTCAATAGAAGCAAAAAAAAATATAAATAACAAACAACCCAACCAGTTCAGTTATGAAAACCAAAATGTGCTTCATCAGAATTATGTACCAATAGCAATATATGTACATCATGACAACAGTTTTTTCGTGACAATTTTGAGGAAACTGCACACTTTACACTTTACAGAATAAGTTTAACTGGAAATTTAGGAGAAGTAAATCCTTCAAGATGGTGGTTTCATATATAAAAATAATACAACAGGACTTACGAAAATGATAGCATGTTGCGAACTTTCGGTGCTGCAGGCATGTCCATGAACAATGAATTTGAGAAGAAAGAGATACGCCTTCTTGCTTCCAAGTTAGAGGGGACATCCATAGCAGACTCTTTAGTAGTCAGCAATAGATGCAGCCGTTTGATCTGTACATACAGGCATTATATTTTTTAGCACAAATAATAAGAAGACTGAAGGAATATAACACATATATAACCCAATCTGGCATAACCTTTTCTTTCCAAGCTTCTGTTACTGGTTCGATTGGAAATCTAATGGCACCTGAAGATGCAAACAGCTGATATTGTTGTTCGAGAGGGACCATTCCCCCATGCCAAGCGCCACCCTGACTCGAATCTACCAAGCTACAGAGGCAACTGGATATAAGATTTTGATGTTCATACAACATATATATATTGCACAAGAAACTTGCCAACCTCGATATATTGTAATCCTCCATCATAATATCTCTTGTTACAACTTCCAGCATGTCTTGGAAGAGAATTACAACATGATCTCTATCATCCACATTATTGTCTAGCTGCATGGGATAAGAAAACAAGGATATTGGATCAAATGTCAATAAAATGAATATGAAGGACAAACTATTAAAAAAAACAGTACACAGGAAGAACATTACCAAATATTTGATCAGCTTGACAAAGTGGTCATAGAGGCTAGGAAGAGCACTCATCCTGTACTCTTGAATCAAAGCACCTGTGTCTATATGCTTGTCAACCTCGGAAAAGATAATCTCTATCACCCTGAAACACAGAGATATATGTTTAGCCATAAAACTGTGGCTGTTGCTATTATCAAATTCAAATGTCGATATGTAAAAAACAAAAGCAAGTACTCCAACGCTATGGTTCCAACAACTTAACCCAACTTACTCTTTTTCACGGTTTCCCTGAACCAAAAAATTGATGATATTCTTGAATGAAGCATAGCACTCACGGACAGCACATTTCATATAAGAGTCACTCTCAATCCTCTTCATGAGCTCTCTATCCTTCCCATTACTGTCTTTTGCCATATCAAGTGCTATTGGAATCTACGGTATAAATAAATAAATCAGAATGCTAAAGAAAAATTTCGAATGTGATTATGTGAGAACAAACCTTGCTAGCCAATAAGAACGGAGGCCACTGTATGAGATCCAAATCACGGTCAGCCCAATATGGAACAAGCAACAGATCCATCTCCCTAAGAAAAGTCCAAAATTTTGAGTTCCACGTAGTTTCTTTCAGCTAGGTATATGTGCATACAAATTTACCTATCACTTATCAGATCTTCCTCTCTAAAACTACTGATTATTGTGTTCCACAACTGTGCAAATCTTGCAGCCTCTTTCTCTTTGTTAACAGGTACCTGAAGTGAACATGCAGTACACGCAATTAATGAGAAGAAACGTCCATGATAGCAGTTCACTCATTTCAACTAACCTTATCCTCTGTAAAGTTATGAGATAAAGTTGCCCTTAATCCCTTTTTCCTTTGCTGGTTGTTTCCGTCTGGAATTAATCGGTCATTGAAAGCTCCAGGCAGTGATTCAAACCGTGATCTAAGCATTCCCAGTGTACGAATCTGTAACAATTGAAAAGTAAGGATTAAGGGATCATCAATGAAAGCAGAAAGGGAAACCTAAAGTTCAAATAACTCAGCAGGCTTCAGTCAAATCATACTAAAACAGCATACCTCTCCAAGGCGGCGGAATGCACCGTATATACCTCCAAATATTGTGGAAAATATAGCATACCAAATCTGGCTATCCATAAAGTACACCTACAGCACAATGGACCCAGAACTAAAATTAGCAACAGCACAGATTAGGAGAAGACGTGGAAACATGCTTGACATGACCATGTTTACCAGAATAATAGGAGCCCAGAGGGCAATGACGACACCAATATTGTTTTTGGCTGCACAAATAAAATCGAGATGTGAGAACAAGTAATATATATTTATACGAGTAGCCATGTAGTGTAGGTGAAAAGTGCATTACCACGAGGAAAAAACTCATGCCACTGAAAATTAGTCACACGGGCCCTCATGATGGCTTGTGTTGGAGCAACTAAAGGCTTGATCTGTGAGCGATTCCAGTTTATCAGACTCCAATAATTGTCTCAGCTTATGCAGTTAATGGTAGAACTAGATATGAGAAACATGTACCTCAATGTAGTAACTGAACGCCAACTTCGTTGCAATAAGCAACACCCAGAACATGGTATATCTACGAGAGGAAAAAGTAGAAAAACATAAGTAAACTGAGGACTCAGGCTTGCACCAGTAACTAAAAGCCAATGACATATGGGTCACAAACATAGTCCTTACTTCAAGAGGGAAAATGCGCCTTCATGCATTCCTCTGCCAACATAGAGTCTAGGCTGCAAGGTGAAATAAAATACAGTTATTTAATACAAATTACGAGCTGATGATTAAATTTCATCACTTATACAAAAGCACACAATCTGAGTGAATAGAGGAATACCTGAGACCACCACATCATTAGCATAACAATTCTGTAGTTAGACCTCTCAAGAAACCGACGTAGCAGAGGGAAAAGGAACAGTACGGCTGCAAGCATATTAGGCGCCAAATAGAAAACGACGGCTATTATAAATAGTGAAGGTGAGTGCATGGCACTCCCAAACCAACTCTTGATAGTTCTGGCAAATGCTGGAGGATCTTTCCAGCTGTAAGCGTAAGTAACAGGCAGAATAATAACCCATGCTGCGGCAGATAACACCTTCAGGATGTATCTTAGTTTAACATGTAGCGACATGCTCCGATGAGCTTTGAAATTAAGGATCACATCAAGGGAAGCTGCACAAATATTTTTAGTAGATGAGGTTTATTCACTCAAGTAAACATACCAAAGTATTGAAAACTGACATTGACCAACCTTGACCAAGCTTCATTATTGCAGCTGTGATAAACACACTCAGAACTTTCTTGAATACAGAAGCTCCAAAGACCGAACTTGGTTCTCCGCCATCCCAAGCCATAATAATCATCGCCTTCCAAATGTTATCATCAGCGTCATATCTTGTAAGAATACGTATAAAGAGGGGGCAGTGACATTTAAGGGAGAGTAATAATACCTGAAGGCACAGAATATAGAAGCTCCACATTCGATCGAAGCTTCTGAAGACATGCCAGAAGGAACGAATCTCAACAAAATTAACTTTCCCCACCCATCTATCCCTGGCAACAGCAGGCTTGCTGTTATCCTGTGATAACAAACACAAAAAATTAGAGTTCCAGAAATCGAAAAGAGGTTTAATATGTGGTAGTGCATTATCTGATAGACAAATTTCCGCAGCAAGAGATTAGAGTTGCCAGAATAAAAAACTACGGGAAATAAAACTGTGTAGCAAACTCCAAGGAGGGGGGGGGGGAGGCATACAAAGAAGAGAGAAGATGTGTAGTTATTGTTTACCCCATCTTTTTCTATATTTGGCTGATCAACAGGCGGATAAAAGAAATCAGCATCAGCTCGCATAGGCCAACCTAATCGGAAACAATCAACTGACCTGCAATGTAGGAAACCATATGTAACTTATCACTAAAACCACTCTGAAGACGCTACAATTGTGTGAAATCAGGTTGATCGATAAATCACCAAAAGTATTCATTCAAATCATCATAGTTCCTCCACTGAGAGTGCTTGGACTTCCCTTTCTTGCTCCTTTGAGCCTCCTGTGAATGGTTTGATTACTTAAGTAAAAAATATTAACAAGCAAGGAAAAAACGAAAAGAAAAAGAAAAAATTTAAGCCATACCATGGCAATCACTTCATAAATAGGAGTCACAACTTTCCTTAAGAATGCATCTTCCTCTCCTCCATAAGCTGGTTTCACATTTTCCCCAGTCATGGGACTAACATTCCCAGCCAGCATACCATAGAGCTCAAACGCCATCTGCAAAACCAGTATAGCAAATTTAGCAAGCATATTACCAGTCACTGTACTGTATTGCCACTTTATCATCAGAAATACTCCAGTGACGGCGCAAAAAAAATAAAACAACGAAATATAAAACTTCCAGGAATAAAAGAATGATACTAAAGCATAATATAAGAATGATACAGAAGACTTTGCAACGTGAAACATACATGATGATAAATGTAGCAGAGACACTCTGGCATGAATCTCAAGTTCGCTGCTTCACCCCAGATTAGAAGATAAAGGGCCATGTACAATAGCTTGCGCTGTTGCATTTCCTGCTGAATAGTTGGCAACCTACAAGCAGATAATAATACAATGAAACAGTTTTTTTAGGCACAAACAAGAAACTTGATTCCCTGCTCATGATGAATATACACAAACCTTTCTGAATATAATCTTTTTCTACCATTACCATACTATTTGCACTTTTATATTCATTTTCAAAATTTTAGCTACTCCTACTTAACCATAGAAAATAAAGTATAGATGTCTAAGATTCCCTTACCAAAGACTACTCTTTCGACCAAGGTATTTGCACCATTTCTTGTAGTTCTTGAAGAGCTTCTTCATCACATCTGTCAGTGCTTGATCATCTAACTGTGGGACGACAGTGGGTTGTCATTCTGAGAAGGATAATTTACAAGTGCATTTACAAAATATTAAAACAATTGTAAAATTAAGACACAAACCTTTGGCTGCTGATCAGGCTTAGGAAATTGTCTTATATGCACATTAGCAAGTAACAAGATCAGGTGCTCCCTTTGATTAGCCACATTGTCTTTCTGCATAACCATAAAATACAGATGAAATACGCATGCTAGCAAGTACCAAAGTGCTCTGAAGTTTAGCCGCATTGTCTATCTGACAAGCCATTCACTAATTTTAAAGATTACTCTCCACTAAAGTTGGTTGAGAACTGGCAAAATTACCTGAAATCCAAACATTTCTTGAAGCCAATCAAGCATGTCTTCATCTTTCTTTTTCTTGTGACCTTCTGGCCAGGGAAGACCTCTAGTGTTGCGAAGAGCAACAACAGCAGCTTGGATCTGCAATAAGGATTACATAACCCGTCGATAACATGTTTACAAATGTAAAAACAGCACCCACAGTGGAATGACAAACCACTAACCTCAGGATATCTCATAATCGCTTGATTAGCACTGTCAGGATCGAGAGGTAGGATATTATAGTGGACATACAACTGTGTCTTTTCCGCAACTTTATCTTGAGCTTCCAAAATCTGGAGGAAAAAAAAACAACAAATTTCATTGTAGCGTTTCACAGGAGATGGGAAAAAAAGATAAGAAAAATACTAAACAGAGACAGGACTCAAAAGTCACAACGCCTTACCTCCCTGTCAACCTCAATAGACTGTGTCAGATTAACAGCCTTCAACACCTCAAACAAAACATTGGCAGTTTGGTATGCCTTTGTAAGCTGAGCACTGAGAATTAACAGCACGTAAAGCATCAGTTAATGAATTTGGTGCTCTCAAACACTGAGAGAACACTAATTGACATCTTAAAAGCTAAAAACAAAGACATTTTTAGCAAGTTTAAAGACAAACCGGTCGGCCTTATCAGCAGCATTTTGCAAAGCTTGAATATACTTCTTATAGTAATGTTGATAAAAGCTCTGCATCTCACGGGCATCACTCTTCTTAACCCTGCCCATCAGTGTAGGATCATGTTCCTGCCCAAAAATTAAAGAAAAGGTAAGAGCACATTAGTTAAAAAACAAGAGATCTGCCACAAGCAGGGCTATTTTGAAATAAAGGCTCACTCTTTCAAGACGCTGTAAGAGTGCAGTCTTAAACTGCCGAACACCTCTTCCACTGGAAGTAGGATCCAACCTGTGAGCTTTCTCGAACGCATAGAACCGGCCTAAGGGAAGAAAGAGAGCAAAAACAACAATAAATCTCAAGAAGCAGTAGAAAAAAATCACAAGCCATGTGAAGGGAAGCGCTTACAGAGATAAGCAACTCTAGGGTTGCTAGATTCAACCTCATTAGCAACACGGAGAATAGGAGCAATCTCAACAAGCGAGGACGGAACAACTTCACTATCGAACGATTCTCCGAGGTTACCAACAGTCTGAGTCCGCATGATCCGTCGTTGCTGAGGCTGGGACGGTCCTTGGTCAGGACCACCTCTCGAAGCCGACATTACTTCTCCTAACCTCAAACCTCCAGGGTAAAGCGGTAATAAAGGTTCCTATCTGAAACAAAAACATCAACATTAGAGACGACAGTGATAAAACTAATGTTAGATCAAGAAAGAGCATGGATGCGGCAANATACAAAGAAGAGAGAAGATGTGTAGTTATTGTTTACCCCATCTTTTTCTATATTTGGCTGATCAACAGGCGGATAAAAGAAATCAGCATCAGCTCGCATAGGCCAACCTAATCGGAAACAATCAACTGACCTGCAATGTAGGAAACCATATGTAACTTATCACTAAAAGTCTAAAACCACTCTGAAGACGCTACAATTGTGTGAAAACAGGTAGATCGATAAATCACCAAAAGTATTCATTCAAATCATCATAGTTCCTCCACTGAGAGTGCTTGGACTTCCCTTTCTTGCTCCTTTGAGCCTCCTGTGAAAGGTTTGATTACTTAAGTAAAAAATATTAACAAGCAAGGAAAAACCGAAAAGAAAAAGAAAAAAATTTAAGCCATACCATGGCAATCACTTCATAAATAGGAGTCACAACTTTCCTTAGGAATGCATCTTCCTCTCCTCCATAAGCTGGCTTCACATTTTCCCCAGTCATGGGACTAACATTCCCAGCCAGCATACCATAGAGCTCAAATGCCATCTGCAAAACCATGGTATAGCAAATTTAGCAAGCATATTACCAGTCACTGTACTGTATTCCACTTTATCATCAGAAATACTCCAGTGACGGCACAAAAAAAACAACGAAATATAAAACTTCCAAGAATACAATCGAGTACAAAAAGATAAGAAGCACGCAGAAACTACAGAAGACTTTGCAACGTGAAACATACATGATGATAAATGTAGCAGAGACACTCTGGCATGAATCTCAAGTTCGCTGCTTCACCCCAGATTAGAAGATAAAGGGCCATGTACAATAGCTTGCGCTGTTGCATTTCCTGCTGAATAGTTGGCAACCTACAAGCAGATAATACAATGAAACAGTTTCTTTCAAAGATTCTCGACATCAGAGTTTACATAAACATTTAGACAGAAACGCGATAAACCTTTTGTTGGTTCTCAATATAACCTTTCCTTCTACCAGTACCATACTATTTGCACTTCTCTATTCATTTCAAACTTTTAAGCTACTCCTACCTAACCATAGAGAATAAGTATAGATGTCTAAGATTCCCTTACCAAAGACTACTCTTTCGACCAAGGTATTTGCACCATTTCTTGTAGTTCTTGAAGAGCTTCTTCATCACATCTGTCAGTGCTTGATCATCTAACTGTGGGACGACAATGGGTTGTCACTATGAGAAGGATAATTTGCAAGTACATTTACAAAATATTTATAACAATTGTAAAATTAAGACACAAACCTTTGGCTGCTGATCAGGCTTAGGAAATTGTCTTATATGCACATTAGCAAGTAACAAGATCAGGTGCTCCCTTTGATTAGCCACATTGTCTTTCTGCATAACCATAAAATACAGATGAAATACGAATGCTAGCAAGTACCAAAATGCTCTGAAGTTTAGCCGCATTGTCTATCTGACAAACCATTCAGGAACTTAAAGATTACTCTCCACTAAAGTTGGTTGAGAACTGGCAAAATTACCTGAAATCCAAACATTTCTTGAAGCCAATCAAGCATGTCTTCATCTTTCTTTTTCTTGTGACCTTCTGGCCAGGGAAGACCTCTAGTGTTGCGAAGAGCAACAACAGCAGCTTGGATCTGCAATAAGGATTATATTATCCGTCGATAACATGTTTACAAATGTAAAACAGCGCCCGCAGTGGAATGACAAGACGACTAACCTCAGGATATCTCATAATCGCTTGATTTGCACTGTCAGGATCGAGAGGTAGGATATTATAGTGGACATACAACTGTGTCTTTTCCGCAACCTTATCTTGAGCTTCCAAAATCTGGAGAAAAAAACATCAAACTTCATTGTAGCGTTGCACAGGAGATGGGGAAAGAAAAGATAAATATAACAAGGAGAAACAGTTTAACAGCCTTCAAAAGTCACAACGCCTTACCTCCCTGTCAACCTCAATAGACTGTGTCAGATTAACAGCCTTCAACACCTCAAACAAAACATTGGCAGTTTGGTACGCCTTTGTCAGCTGAGCACTGAGAATTAACAGCACGTAAAGCATCAGTTAATGAATTTGGTGCTCTCAAACACTGAGAGAACACTAATTGACATCTTAAAAGCTAAAAACAAAGACATTTTAAGCAAGTTTAAAGACAAACCGGTCGGCCTTGTCAGCAGCATTTTGCAAAGCTTGAATATACTTCTTATAGTAATGTTGATAAAAGCTCTGCATCTCACGGGCATCACTCTTCTTAACCCTGCCCATCAGTGTAGGATCATGCTCCTGCCCAAAAATTAAAGAAAAGGTAAGAGCACATTAGTTAAAAAACAAGAGATCTGCCACAAGCAGGGCTATTTTGAAATAAAGGCTCACTCTTTCAAGACGCTGTAAGAGTGCAGTCTTAAACTGCCGAACACCTCTTCCACTGGAGGTAGGATCCAACCTGTGAGCTTTCTCGAACGCATAGAACCGACCTAAGGGAAGAGAGAGAGCAAAAACAACAATAAATCTCAAGAAGCAGTAGAACAAATCACAAGCGAGGTGAAGGGAAGCGCTTACAGAGATAAGCAACTCTAGGGTTGCTAGATTCAACCTCATTAGCAACACGGAGAATAGGAGCAATCTCAACAAGCGAGGACGGAACAACTTCACTATCGAACGATTCTCCGAGGTTACCAACAGTTTGAGTCCGCATGATCCGTCGTTGCTGAGGCTGGGACGGTCCTTGGTCAGGACCACCTCTCGAAGCCGACATTACTTCTCCTAACCTCAAACCTCCAGGGTAAAGCGGTAATAAAGGTTCCTATCTGAAACAAAAACATCAACATTAGAGACGACAGTGATAAAACTAATGTTAGATCAAGAAAGAGCATGGATGCGGCAATGAAAGAAACATACAGAGATAGAGAAAGAGATCCAGAAACCCTAACAATGGAGGAGATGAGGAAGAAAGAGAACCGGCGCAACTTTTTAAGCTACTTAGCTGCTAAGTACGCAAAGTGAGTGTGAGAGAGAGAAAAAGAGACACTAGTGAATGAATGTGTTTTTGTTTTCTTCTTTTTATTTTAAGCACCGCTTTAATGGAAAAACAAAAAATAAAAAAGGAAACTTTGGAAGTTCGTGTCGTAAAGAGGCTCTGTCTTTCATTTAATTACAGTAACACCACATGTTTTGAACCTCGGTCGTGGGGGTACTTTTGTAACACTAGTGGGAATTTCAAAAAAGCTTCAGAGATTCCGATTAATAATATATTACAATAAATAACCGTTTTCAAAAAAACTTGAATGGTTTCTTTGACCTCGTCAAGTGCTTTTCAATCTTTTTTTACCGTTTCACCGTTTTTTAAACGTTAACAAAATAATAGCTAAATGGGATTTCATTTTTAGAGAAAACTTTGGTTTTTGTGGGAAAGTAATAAAAATGATGACAACCCTTACGACGTCGGTGAAAGAGGGAATATAAAGATCCAATTACGGTGAAAGGCCCATATGTAAAATAATAGGGCTCATAAAAGTAATCGGCCCATATGTTGAAATAGGTGTATATACCAAATACAAAGCTTTGATGGAAGAGTTATTTTCACTTGCCATCTCTTTAACATTCTACATTTATATGAAAGTCTTATGGATTTTACAATGTTTAAGACCCTAATTTCCAAATCCAGTTATGTGGCCAACACAAAGATCATTATAAACCCCCTCTCCCTAAACAAAATACAGTTTCCTTATCCATTACAAGTGTCTAAATCTCCCTCATCGATTCACATTGCCACCACCATCTACACACCTTTTAGCCCAGTCCAGTGCCCTGACTCCATTATCTGCGTTTAGGCCAAAAAAATCTCAGCCAGGTTACTACTTCAGTTCAACAGACCGCATGTATATAAGAGCAGTAAGAAAGATGTGAAACCTGAGGAGACTCCTATCAAATATTACCGCTTTCCCCGTCTGATATTTCTTCAAGCCTTGCAATTGCATCCACAAGAGCTTGCTCATGTTCCTACCATTTCGAAATTTAAAACTATATAGTCAGCTTTTCTTTTCATGATACTCTGTGGAAGTGGTGGACTCAACAACACGAGAATGAATATGGTTCTTACTCTTAGCACTCTTTTTGCCTTCTCTACCTCTGCTGGATTGGGGTTTACTGATCCAAAAACTTTTTCTACCTGTGACAAATATTTATTAAGCTAATTAATACTCACAGATTGATAACAATTGTTAAACATTCATTCCCATTATTTAAAACTTGGATTATACCTCTTTTATTAGTGTATCAGTGTGGAGTATTTCGATATCACCTAAAGCTTTCTTCCCGATGCCATTCTGTGCTTTGTGTTGTTGCTGTGTCTTCATGCTTCCCCTACCTCTACCACCGGGGTTGCTTGTAGGACCACCACGAGACATGGCCTTTGCACTTCCTCGGCCTTGCCCAGGATGTCCTCCTTTACGAGCATCCTCACCTTCCCATCTGATATCTCCCGAAGATATCTATGATATATATAAAGAAGAAGAACAATCAGAATCCAAGAATTGAGATGAGCTCTTAAGAAATAATTTAAAAGGAAAGAACTGAGCACTGATAATAAAAATGAAAGGTAAGAAAGACAAGTTCAAAAAGAAACTGAAAATCGTTATTACCTCTTTAAGATTTACCCATTCCCAAGTTTCATTCCCAGTGTTCATGTCATACACTAAAGCATGCCGCCCCTTTTCAACGTTGGAAAAGGGAAAAAAATATAATATCAGAAAATGGAGATTTGGCACTAAAACACTATATATATCAACGAAAGATAAGATACCTCAGCGGGGTTGTAGTCAGTTATAACAGCTTCATAGAAGTTGTTGTCTTCAGGCCACTTTGTCCATACCTTCTTTCCAATCAGCGGGTCATATGATCCTGGTTCACCTGGTTCATGTGATAATGCGCCAGACTGGGGCCTTCCAGCAATGGTTGTAGCTGGGAACTGCATCGACTTCATCAAGTACAAAATAATGGTGCATCCCTTAGTCAATGAAGAATTTGAGAGAATGAGTCATCATAGTAGCAAAAAAATGACTTACTGTCTTTGGCTTCTTGGTTTTTGGACCTGGTGGAGGACCTCCCCTTCTAAGTGCAGACGACGATGGTTGCATCGATGGGTGCAGAGCAGTAGATGGCGGGCCCATAGCTAACGAGGCGAATGATTGTGATGTCTTTTGCTTCTTACGTGATCCTGAAACAGCTGGACTCGGAGCAGTATCATGAACCATCTGAGGAACACCGGTGTTCCCCTTTCTCCATTCCCTGACATGATTCAAATTAACCTCATTAGCTAGAGAGTTGCTTTTGGAGACTTATTTTAGTAACTCATCACAGATTAAAAACAGACCTTATTCGTCTGATCATTTCATCAGCATTAACCCTAGATAACAGCTCCCTGTGCTCCTCATCAGACACCCGAAGTTCTTTTCTGAGTTCAGTGATCAAACTTTCTTTCTCCTATTTTTTTCAGCAAAAGGAAGAAAAGGGTAAGTTTATCTTAGATGGTTAAGTTACATAAGCATGGACTTAAGCGCGAAGAAAACAACTAAAATAAGTACCCATGTAATAGCATCAGATTGGGCTTTAAATGCACGGAGTATTGAGCTATATGCTTCTTGCTCAATGAGATGAATTTGAGTTTCCATGTCATTGTGCATCCTTGATAAAGGCGCAGAATTGAGAACAGAAGGCCTACCATTACCGGCAGGTCTTCCACTTCTTTGATATCTACTTTGATGTGATGGAGGTAAGTCATCATCCGTTCCTGAGTTCCCACAGGAAAACAAATATACATTAAAAAAAACATAGTGAATCAGTTTAAAAGATCCAAATAAAATAAACTTTATTCCAACTGAAAAAAAGCATGGAATAAAACTATTAAAAAAAGAGCATCCCGCTGTTAGCAGCAGAGAGCGCGAGGTTGAGGGCACAAACTAACACCAAGTTAAGACTGAACATGTATAAGACTCACCACTACTATCAGAAGGTCGGTAATCCATTGGTGTCTTTTCCCGATGATGCTTCACACGGAAGCTAAGAAATCAAAAACGTGGTACGAGACCTGTCTAGTTGCACCAAAGCACGAGCTGCAAAACCCAGAAAAAGGAAACTTTGAACGGAGGGCAAAGCCAAAAACACTCACTCTTCAACAGAGTAAACGAAAATCCTCACCTTTTTAGGTCGAAGCTCGGATCCTAAGTGCAGGAAAAGTACTAACTTTCGCAGTAACTCATAGAACAAACAAAGCTCACTATTCTTAAACGCAAGGTCAATAACCGTTTCCTTGGCAGATTGATGAGCTCCCCCAACTACATATATCCCAAAAATCAAGAAAAATATTGTTTCAAAGCAATCTTAATCATTAAAGAAAACGACTTTCAAGCTAAATTTTCTGAAAAGGATTACACTTTCCTAAACCCCAATTGCCTACGAAACCGACCATAAACAACGCTGACTAGCTCTCAAAGATGAACAAAAAAAAACTCGAATTGAGCAGAAATAATGCAAGTTCAAAAAGCAAATACCTTTTTCGTGACTGTTCTTTTGGATCTACTCCCGAAAAATCATAAATTTGAGCTAAAGCGAACGACAAATCTCTAAAACCAGAAGATCGGAACAAGGACGGTTCCTGTAAGAAGTTTCCTCACGCCGATTTCAATTTCGGCAAACGATAGATCTCCCGGAAGCTGAAAGAACGCTGCGAAATTCAGAATTACTGGACAAACCGTCAAGGATTTTCCGAGAAATCTATGAGCTGCGGACGTGAGAACGACAATATCTTGCCCTAATTTTTTTTCCAGTTGATAGCTTGGTTTGCGTTACAGAAACGACGTCGTTTTTACTTTCATTTTGTATCTCTTTTGGTTCTGTCTTAAACCCGGTTTACGTTGGTAAGATTTCATCATACCAATAGGCAACGGAGATTAGTTTGGGTACATAACGACAAAAAAAGCAAGTGAACCGACATTGTGAAGCCGGTCGGAACCAGACAAACCAAGAAAGGCGGTTCGGTCCAAAAATTAAATTCAACAAAAACGTGTAATAAAAAAAATGTGAAAAGAGGAAGAAGAAAATGTTGTTGCGTGTGTGTCCGTCGTCTTTCTTCTACCTCCGACCGCTTCATCTCTTCAGTTCCTCTTCCAAACTCCCCTTTCGTCCCTCCTCTCTTCGCCGAGAGTTTCGATTAATCCCTTCCCGATCTTCTTCTTCCTTCCATCGGATGGAATCTCCTCCTGCTTCATCTTCGTCTCGGACTTCGGAAACTGATTCCTTAGCGAAGGATCTGCAGAATCAAAATCTAGGAGCCGTTGATGAAGCTGCTAAGATCAAACGGAAGCTCGAAGATTTTAACTGGGACCACTCCTTTGTTAAGGAGTTGCCTGGTGATCCCAGAACCGATGTTATCTCGCGTGAGGTAATCAAAAGGATGAACCTTTTGTTATGGGGTTTGATCTGGAATCATCAAGTTGATATTTTTATTTGTTGGGTCAATGCTAAAAAATTATTTTTTTAGAATTTTCTATGTATTTGTACTGATAGAGGATGAATACTTTCTTAGTATGTGAATTTATGTGATTTGTTTTATTGTAAACTGGCAGGTGTTGCACGCTTGCTATTCAAAAGTTTCCCCATCAGTACCAGTAGATGATCCTCAGCTTGTAGCGTGGTCTGACTCTGTTGCTGAGCTATTGGAATTAGATCCTAAAGAGTGAGTTTGATTCTTCCTTCACGTGTATTCTTAGTCTTTGGTCGCCACCGTTTTAACTCTTTCTGTTGGACTTTCAGATTTGAAAGACCAGATTTTCCTCTCCTACTGTCTGGTGCTAAACCTTTGCCAGGAGCGTACGTAATCTCAACCCTAATCTGATTTTAGGTTCAACCAAGTTTTAATCTCAGTTTATTGGTATTCTTTTTGTTTACAGAATGCCTTATGCACAGTGCTATGGAGGACACCAGTTTGGCATGTGGGCTGGGCAACTAGGTGATGGTCGTGCCATTACCCTTGGTGAAGTTTTGAACTCCAAAGGTGAAAGATGGGAGCTTCAGCTTAAAGGTGCGGGTAAGACTCCTTACAGCCGTTTCGCTGACGGGCTTGCAGTGCTGCGTAGTAGCATCAGGGAGTTCCTTTGCAGTGAGTCTATGCATTTCCTTGGTATCCCTACCACACGTGCCCTTTGTCTTCTCACTACAGGTCAAGATGTCACTCGCGACATGTTTTATGAGTATGTCCAGAATCCTTTGTACCTTTGTTAACCCTTGAATAGAGAGACTTATTGGTGGTTGACTACTCTTTATTGTTTTGCATTGTGCACTTTTTAGTGGCAACCCGAAGGAAGAACCTGGCGCAATCGTTTGCAGGGTTTCTCAGTCATTTCTCCGCTTCGGCTCATACCAAATACACGCGTCTAGAGGCAAAGAGGATCTTGAAATTGTTCGGAAGTTGGCAGACTATGCCATTAAACATCATTTCCCACATATAGAGAGCATGAACAGAAGCGACAGCTTATCTTTCAAAACCGGCAAAGAAGATGATTCCATCGTGGATCTTACATCGAACAAGTATGCAGGTAAAAATTCCAAATTGAAGTGTTTCATCAAAATGCTGCATGAGACAGCCATTTCAAAACCACTGATGATACTCTTCTTCTGCTTTATATTAGCATGGGTTGTTGAGATTGCGGAGCGTACAGCTACCTTAGTGGCAAGATGGCAAGGTGTAGGTTTCACCCATGGTGTGCTCAACACTGACAATATGAGCATTTTGGGTCAGACTATAGACTATGGTCCGTTTGGGTTCTTGGATGCTTTTGATCCGAGTTTCACCCCAAACACGACAGACCTCCCTGGAAGAAGATACTGTTTTGCAAATCAGCCTGACATCGGCTTGTGGAACATTGCTCAGTTTGCCAAGACTCTTACAGTTGCTGAGCTGATAAATCAAAAGGAGGCAAATTACGCCATGGAGAGGTAACTTTTGTTTTTCACTATGGATTTAGGAGTGATATTCTTGATTTTATGCTTAAGTGGTTAAGGAACTGGTGATTTTCAGGTACGGTGATAAATTCATGGATGAGTATCAAGCCATAATGTCAAAGAAGCTTGGTCTTTCCAAGTATAACAAGGATATCATTAGTAAACTTCTGAACAATATGGCTGTTGATAAAGTCGATTACACAAACTTCTTCCGGCTTCTTTCAAATGTTAAAGCAAACCCCAACACACCTGAAGATGAGTTATTGAAACCCTTGAAAGCTGCTCTCTTGGACATTGGAAAGGAGAGAAAAGAAGCTTGGATCAAATGGGTGCAAGCATATATACAGGAGGTATCAAATTCTTTACTTGATTTTTTCATCTTTGGTTCCTCTTAACCTCTACTTTTACTTTCAACAAGTTACATTGTGTATCTTTACTGGCTGATGCAACTTCTTTGTTTATGTATTTGGATTTGAAATTGCAGGTGAGCGGTAGTGACACATCAGATGAAGAAAGAAAAGCAGGAATGGATTCAGTGAACCCGAAGTACATTCTAAGGAACTATCTCTGCCAAAGCGCAATAGATGCAGCTGAACAAGGCGACTTCTCAGAGGTCAACAACTTGCTCCGTCTCATGAAAAATCCTTACGAGGATCAGCCAGGGATGGAGAAATATGCTCGGTTACCTCCAGCCTGGGCTTATAGGCCAGGCGTCTGCATGCTTTCTTGCTCCTCCTAGTTCTCTCCTTCCTACTTTTGTTTTGCCATTATAGAAAGGAAGAGGAAAACTAAAACACTCTTACATGTGTATCGTTGTAATGCATTAAATTGACAGGAAAACTTTGGTATTTTCAGTATTTTGTTCTTAAGTTTGAATAAAGATTTGAGTACACATCAATATCCATGAACAAAGCTGAGAAAGAGGACCTAATCGATGTGACAACAAGAACTAGCCTTTTGTTGAATCCATCTAGCATTGGCTTTTCGTGTGTTTCTATATAGGCTTGTTTGTTCATGTTGTTGAATGAAGATATGAAATTGTTTTGTGAATTAGAAAACTTTGTGAGAGTAGATAATCTTGGTTTTGAATTCTTTCATATCTCAATCATTCAAGAACATTGGAAACGAGTTTAGTAAAAACATATTAACTGGCAATGTCAGATGCAGATGCTGAATTGTCAAAATCCAAAACGCAACCTTCAAGCGCCAACAAACAGAGTGATCTGAGCTTCATCTCCAAACACAGGCTCCTGAGCTCACATTCTAAGAACAGAGAGAATCACACAATATAGTCAAAGCATAAACAGAAGATATCAGGGAAAACTTAAACGTTTTGTGTCGTACCTCTCGATAGCACGAGGGGTGATGGGAACCACACCAGAAGGTGTCACAAGGGCATCGATCAGAACATCATTAGGTGTTACAGGAATACTTCCGTCCTCAAGAATCTGAGGTGAATATGACAATGCAACTGCAATAGGAAAAGAACAACAACCACTGGTGATTATTAGCTTATCTCTCTGTTGAAAACATTCTGTAATATCAAATCTACCCTTCAGTGGATTGCTCCAGCCCTTCTCCTTTGCACGGTCCTGGTATCTCTTCAAGAAAGTGTCGTAGTAGCTTTTTTCCCAGATTCATTTATTCATTTAAATAAGTTATGTTAGATCATTAAAAACAGAAAAAAAAAAGAAAAAAAAAAAGCATTCCTAACTGATGAAAACTTGGGGTCAATGGAAACTTACCCACCCCCACGGCCTAAACGTCGCCCACATCTATCAAACGCAAGCCCTGACCACAAAGTTTCAGAAGAAGACTTGTTAGATACAGAGATTAAAGGGGGGGAAAACATGAAAATGAAACGGTTTCTCTATACCTGGCAAGATGAATAGATCGATCGGTTCATCTGCTTGTAACACTATCCATAGAGAAAACAAAGTGTCATTTCTAGCAGGAAATATAATACTTATAATGTGGAAGCTTATACAGGGCACTACCATCTTCACGCTCATTCCCTTGAGCATCAACCGGAGCTGGTTCCAAAATGTTCATAGAGTTTGGAATGAGGTCATCCATATGAGATATGTGCAGCATTCGCATGTTACTGTTCTTATCCTCTACCCAAGGGACATATAGCTTTTTCTGTGCCATTGTATTTGGATCTGAATAAGCAAAAAAAGAAAAAAAAGAAAAAAGCGTATTAACACCGCAGAAGTCTTAGAAGAAATCCATACAAAACCAAACTCTAATCAAGAAAGTGCCTAACAATGCCGAGAGGAAATTACATTTAACGTTCTTTTGCGTTTGTTCTTGCTTTCTGAAACAGTGAAACTTATTTAACGTATTCATGTGATATGAGATACGAGCAAATTGTACTGAGGAAACGAAGATACTTGATTGAAATGGTAAACAATGACATAAGTGATGCAATCTCACTTGTCCTAGTAGCAAAGCACATGCCATGAAACGAATCACTAATCGCAGATAGTCAATGAAGTGTAAAGGGTAGCTTTTCACTAATGTCTAAACAAAGACAAGGATGAGAAAGAAATAGTAGTAGTAGCAATACCAGGTTGTTGCAAAATCTTAGACAAGATTTTAGAAGTGTCGACTTCATTGAGAGACTTGCAGCTAATGTAAGCACACAATCTCCGGCATGATTTGAACCAAGGAGCTTCAAGAACAGTGTTTTGAATGGCATCATCTAAAAACCAATCAAGATAACCGGAGATTAATATATATATGTTAGACGAGAGACAGAGAGAAGAAAAAAAAAGATTGAACCTTGTTGGATTCGGAGGGAAGGGTCCAAGGCTTTTAGGGATTTGCGGACGGTGGAACGCACAATCCGTTTCTGCTTGAAAATGGAATCGAGCTCCTCTTGACTTTTGCTGGTGGTGCTCATGGCGACGACGGATCTAGTAGTCGCCGGTTGTAATCTGGAAACGGGTCGGGTCAAAGTCCTGGGGAAGAAGAAGATTGATGTCGTGGTACAAAAGACGCGAGCTCCGATCATTAGAAAACGTGTTTTTTTAATTCAAAAGAAATGACACTGACACACGATAAAATCTACTGTACCCATCTTGCTTTTTTTTTTTTTTTGGTAACACATTGTACCCAACTTGCTATTGTCCATTTTCTAAGGTTTATTCATGTCACACAACATACAGACTTTACAGCTTGCTCAGTAAACAAGAGGAGAAAATTACCTTCAGAGTTACATTTTAACTTTATAATGATATAAAAAAAAATCACTTTCAATTGTGTAAGCCTCCTTGGAAGTAGTTTGAATAAAATCTCATTAGTGCATTTCTACATCAAGAGGTATAAGTTTTTGAGTGAAAAAAAAGGTATGCGAATTATTAGAGAAAAAACTTACAAAATATTTTTTGAGCATGATCTTTTCAATCATCAAAATCAGATAAAGTAATAAAAAGGTTAAAATTTACGTTCAAAGATTAATATATAATCAAAACAGATATTTTGAAATAAATAAAATAATCATATTACAAAAGAAAATGAATAAAATCTACTAAATATTTAATTGTATTAAAGAGATTATCTAAGAGTGTTTTTAATTTAAATTACTCAAAAAAATGGCCAAAGTCCAAAAAAACACATTTCCCTCTCGCGGGAGTATTTTTGGCTCCAAACATTTTTTTCACAAAAGTTTTGGCTCCTCCAAGTTCTCCGTGTTATAAACCAAACGGATTCACCAAATGAATGAAAATCCTTCAAAGGCCACAGCTCTAATCCACCGTCGAATCTTCTACTCAGTCGTCTTCCCCGCAGCGATGGAGAGCCAACAGAAGCGCCAGCGAACAACACGCCTCGCCGGAAGAAACTTGAAGCGAAAGCTGTCCCGGGAGACAGATGCGGCGTCAATAGTGATGCAGATTACGGAGGTCGAAGATGAAGAAGCAGATCTCGTCGTCTCGATCCGCCGCCACGTCGAGGTTTTGAACTCCAGCTTCTCTGATGCAGAATCTAATCGCGAAGCTGTCAAAGAAGCTGCTGCTGCTATCTCCTCTCTCGCTAAAATCGGTACACTAGTCTTTCGTTTCTTCTCGAATCTGCTAGTCCTTAGTTTCCGAACGACTTGAAATTGCTCAATCTTGTCTTAGATCTGATTGAATCGATACAGATTTTGAATTCTATTTGTCAATCGATTTGTTTTAGCTCAGTGTACGCGAAATCTAGATGTGATTCGTTGGGATTAGTTTTATATTCTGTATCTGTTTTGTATAGATGAAAACGTGGAGATGATGGTGGAAAATGGAGTTATCCCTGCTTTGGTTAAATATCTAGAATCGCCGTGGTCTTCGGCGATCAGTGCAAACGTTCCCAAATCGTGCGATCACAAGCTAGAGAAAGACTGTGCTGTTTCCCTTGGACTTATTGCTGCTATTCAGGTAACTCAATATTTCAACTGTGAATGATAAGTTGTGAATGTGAAAATCTTGCACTGTTGTTTACTAATTTTAGCTTTTATCTGTTACATAGCCTGGTTATCAGCAGCTCATTGTAGATTCTGGCGCCATAGTCCCCGCTGTGAAGTTGTTGAAGAGACGAGGGATTTGTCTTGGGTGCATGGAAGCTAACGCTGTTATTAGAAGAGCAGCTGATATCATCACTAATATTGCTCATGACAATCCAAGGATCAAGACTAATATAAGGTACTATTTGCTATCTGATAGATAGTCCTTATGGTTTTGGTCATGGCTATGCTTACACTTTTTTCAAAATTCCTTTTTCAGGGTTGAAGGTGGCATTCCACCACTTGTTGAGCTTTTAGATTTTCCGGATATTAAAGTACAGAGGGCTGCTGCGGGGGCCTTGCGAACAGTTTCATTTAGAAATGATGAGAACAAGAACCAAGTATGTTTTGATATGATGATGCTTTTGTTTTGTTTGAAGCTTATGAGAGGCATGCTTCTTACATTTAAAGCAACTGTGTAGATTGTGGAGTTGAATGCCTTGCCCACGCTTGTATTGATGCTTCAATCAGAAGATCCTTCTATGCATGGTGAAGCGGTAGGTTTTTAGCTTGCTTTAGATGGTTGCAGTTGATTCGCTTTGTCTAGTTCCTTATATAATGGGTATTTTTTCAGATTGGGGCGATTGGAAATCTTGTCCACTCATCTCCTGACATCAAGAAAGAGGTCATCCGTGCTGGTGCCTTACAACCAGTGATCGGTTTACTTAGGTTGCTTATTTTTCTACTTCTGCTAAAATAGATATTTGCTTCTAATTTTTTAATATGTTTAGTAATTTTTTGCTATCTGCTACAGCTCCACTTGTTTAGAGACACAGAGAGAAGCAGCATTACTAATAGGTCAATTTGCTTCGCCTGATTCAGATTGCAAGGTATGAGCTTGTCTCTTTCCTCACATGCTCAGTCAAACTCGGTTTCTTTTGACAATATAAAAAGATGGATGCAAACTAGAGAGAACATATTAAACGTAGCCTGCAAAATGATAATGCAGGTGCACATTGCCCAGAGAGGTGCCATTACACCATTGATCAAGATGCTTCAGTCAACAGATGAGCAGGTCATGGAAATGTCAGCTTTTGCTCTTGGTCGTTTGGCTCAGGTACATAGTTCTTGAATTAGCATTTGAATGTTTTTGTTACTTCTGGAATTTAGTTCTTTATGAAAATCAGAACTTCTATGTGATAAGAACAAAAGTTGCAATTCCGTTTTTGCTTGGTACATATCTTAATAATACGCCAGTATAGTCTCAATGCAATTTTTTGAATGTTGCAGGACACACACAATCAAGCTGGCATCGGACAAAGAGGAGGCATCATGTCACTACTAAATCTTCTTGATGTGAATACTGGCTCTGTTCAACACAACGCTGCATTTGCTTTGTATGGCCTTGCAGATAACGAGGTAAACTAAGTTCACAATGAATAATTTTGAATACAGCTATTTCTTTTAGTAACTATACATACCATGAGTATCTAAATAAGATTTTTGTAAACAGGAAAATCTAGCAGATTTCATTAAGGCTGGAGGTATTCAAAGGCTTCAAGATGACAACTTCACCGTTCAAGTATGCTTCTGACTGCTTATGTTTGTAAAACCAATCTATAACATTTCCAAATTCTGATTTTATATTCTTCTATCTGCAGCCGACTAGGGATTGTGTGGTGAGAACATTGAAGAGGCTAGAGAACAAGATTCATGGGCCTGTGAGAACCTATTTCTGTTAGACCTTCTGGTTGTTAGTTAGTATAGCCTTGGTTTTAGTCCCCTAATGCCAAACCCTTCTTTCAGGTACTGAACCAATTATTATATCTGATGAGAACCACTGAGAAGACTATACAAAGGCGAATTGCTTTGGCTCTTGCACATCTTTGTGACCCTAAAGATGGAAAACTAATTTTCGTTGATAACAATGGTAATAATCTCATTTATACAAAAACCTTATTTTTTTTTGTTGTTTTTACTGTTCCTGATCAATTGATTTATTACTAACGCAGGAATAGAGTTTTTGTTGGAGCTTCTATACTTGTCAAGCATGAAACATCAGAAATATAGTTCAAGAGCTTTATTCGAATTAGCTAGAAAAGCTACTTCCTTTGCACCAGAGGATTCAGCTCCTTCCTCACCCAGCCAACGGGTAAGAAAACTTCATTTTTTGTTTTCAAGTTTAAAAACTACTTGTGATTTGTGGTCTTGACTTTGTGATTGGTTGTAATACTGAAGGTGTTCCTGGGTGAGGAGTTTGTGAACAGCCCTACTTTGTCCGATGTCACATTCTTAATCGATGGTATAACAATAATAAATCCCATCTTATGTAATTCTACCAGTGGATAACACCTTCTAACTGAGCATTTCCATGGCATTTATTAGGAAAACAATTCTATGCTCACAAGATTTGCTTGGTAGCTTCCTCTGATATATTCCGTGCAATGTTTGATGGCCTTTACAAGGTAAGCTTCTGAAATAATGAATGATTTGCATCCTATTGAAAATATCAAGCAATCAACTAACTTAAGAATCGGTTTTAGGAACGCAACGCCCAAAACGTGGAGATTCCAAATATAAGTTGGGAAGTGTTTGAGCTTATGATGAGGTAAGGTTCTATAATTATCAAACATTTGAAATATTACCATAGAAATAAGTTAAAAGAATCTAAAGCATGAAACACACCAAATGTGCAGATTCATATACGCAGGAAGAGTTAACATCGCAAAACATTTGGCTCAAGATCTGCTTGTAGCAGCTGATCAGTATCTTATCGAAGGCCTCAAACGCCTTTGTGAGTACACAATCGCACAGGTAAGAAAAAGAGAAGCAAAAACGGAGGTCTTATTCTAGAGCGACTTGTTGTTATCTCTTTTTATAACTAAATGGAATGTTGGTGCAGGACATCTGTGTGGATAACATACCGATAATGTATGACTTAGCTGATACATTCAACGCTTCAGCCTTAAGACGAGCATGCACTCTCTTCGTTCTTGAGCATTACACTAAGCTCAGCTCTGAAATATGGTATGCCATCAAAATCATTGGAAATTCTAGCTTTGGTCCTTTTTTTTATAAACTCGAATCATGTTTAATCTATTCTTTCTGTAACGCAGGTTTCCCATGTTTATCAAGAAAATTATACCTGAAATCAGGATATACATCACAGATATTCTCACACGGCCAGTCCAAGCTAGCTCAACCGTTGTATAAAACACATAAACTAGATTTTTTATGTTTTATTTTGGTTAGATAACCAGATTGTATTCATGTTACTGCTATTTGCTCAACTCAGTAATATCAAGAGCCCCTCGAAGTTAGATTTACTGTATTGGTATAAGTTACTTTCACAAATGGATCAGAAAGTTAGACCAACTCAACAAGTGTAGTGTCAATTGATTCAATTCTAACTAGAGGAAATTTTTGTAAGCTTCTGAAACTCTTGTAATCATCGTTCTTGAGAATTTTTATTATAGAAATAAAGAAAGGTGCTGTTAAGGTTCTAGACTTGTGAAATAATCTATTTGTTTGGTCTAACAGTCAACATTATCAAAAGTCAAATAGCCCAACATCGGGGGGTTTTACAGGCTTTTTCAAGGCCCATTACCGCTGACGAGATTGTGGGTTCGTAAAAGGTGAAACACACAAATAAGCCGCAAGTCTCTCGACACCACCGCCATCGCATAGCTATTCATTCCTCTCATCACGTTCTCCATTTTTGGGGTTATTTTCTTCTACGCTCACCAACATCTTCAATTGCCTACCTCTCTCTCTCTCTTAGGTACTTTTCTTCTCTTCCCAAATTTTACAATCTCATTATCAAATCGATTAGCATCGAGTCAAAACTGTTAGTACGTTTCTTATTTCTTCATCTGCTTCCTGGAAATTGCCACTATTTTGCTTGTTTCGTCCAAAACTGCGATTTGATACTTAGATTTGGGGAACTGTAGTTTCTGTGATTCGATCCTTTTATCTGCGAATTCATTGTTTAAATTCTCCAATTCCTTCATCTTTGATCGTTGAAAGCTTGTTTAAGCTAAAAAAAAACAATATTTTCCGAACCTAATTGTTTTGGTTGGATCTAGGCGTAAGCTCTTATCCCACTGTAATAAAGAGCAATCCTTTGATCGTTTATATTCAGATTCGGATCTTCGTTCTGTTATATCAACTTGATTGTCTTGTTTATGTTACATCCAATGTTCAATATTTTATATTTTGTAAGATACTTTAGTTTTTTTGCTTTAATTATAAAATTATTTTGTTGAATTATCAAAATTAGATATACAAAACAAAAGAAATTAGATAAAATTGTGGGTTTGTACTACCATTATTGTTTAATTTAACAGATTTAGACTAATGTAGATCGATTAATGGTCTAAACCGATTGAAAATGGTTTAATCATTTTGAATCCTATAAATCGGATTTTATGTAAATCGGCTAGGACATAGGTCTAGGCGCTAGACCGATTTATAGAACCATGGTTACATTTGTTGTTGAAACTTGGATGTTGTATGCAAAAACATTCATGATTTTCAGTTTGATTTGGTTTTGGTAAATCTTGTCACGTTCCTCTCTGCGTATTCATTATATAATTTACTGTGTGTTTGTTTTTTTCTATAGATTCTTTGATGGTAAAAGCATATAGACAAGAGCATGTCTACAAGCACCCGTGGGAGCGGGTCAGTGCTGCCTCGTGGAGGAAGTTTGCAGACCCTGAAAACAAACGCATCCTTTCTCATATCCTTGAAGTCGACACCTTGAACCGCAAGCTTGACACTGAGACTGGGAAACTCCACACCACTCGTGCCCTCACTATCCATGCTCCTGGACCATGGTTCCTTCACCGGATCATTGGCCAGGATATCTGTCACTGTGTTGAGTCAACTGTTGTGGATGGCAAATCACGTTCTATGCAGGTATCATTGGGTTCTTCTATGCATTTATTAGTAGTAGTTACAAGGCAGAAACAACCATAGATGAGTGTTTAGATTATTAGCTTATATTGCAGTATCAGTTATTGCAAAAATGAATTCAATATTACAACCATAGTCCAACTATTTCATTTTCATCCTCTCGTTTTTTTAAAAATTCAGCTCACAACAAAGAATATTAGTCTCCAAAAGTTCATTGAAGTGGAGGAGAGGATAAGGTATGATCCTCATCCAGAGAATCCATCTGCGTGGACGGTTTGTAGCCAGGAGACAAGCATTCGCATCAAACCTTTGTCGGCTCTGGCCTCAATGGCTGAGAAAGTTGAGCAGAAGTGTGCCGAAAAATTCATGCAGAATAGCGTGAAAGGACGAGAGGTTATGGAGAGGATTTGTAGGTATATGGAAGCAGAATCAGCTCGAGTCTAAAGATCCAAACAAGAAGGAGCAGTCAAACAGATTCAAGTGTCTTGTTTTTGAATGTTTTGTGGTAATTCAAGACTACATGTTGGAGTCATGGTAATAATAAATCCATGAGACAGTTAAGATCAAGCTTCTGTTTTTTTTTTTTCTCCAGCTACTTCTCTTGTTTGTATTAGCATCTCGATGTTTATCTGAGAAGCTTTCTGTTCAATTTTGAATCCAATTCCAAACACATGCATTAGAATTCTAGTGGTTCTACCTGATCCGGTCCGGTCTGACCGTATTTGAAGTTACAAACAAAAACATGTATCATGAGAAGAAGGAAACTGAGGTAAGGCTGGCATAAGAGAATGAAGTTGCTTAGCTAATTGCATGAATAACCAGGGTTTTCACATTCATCCCACAAACTCAAAAATTCACATCTTATGTAGTAGAAGTTTGCTTACAAGGTATTTTAGAGACTATGAAATGTCTAGGGACTAAGTCTTATTTATAAATGAATAACTTTGTTAAAATTATTAGGATACAATCTCCAAATTGACCATGTTTTTTTCCCCAACAGGCATAAATGTAATATTATACTTTTTATTTGTATAATTTACAACATGGGCTCTCGGAATGATACACTCCCTCCAATGTTCAAAGATTAAAAAGAAGAGTAGATTTGCATTTGGGTGAGAATATGCTCGAAATTTTCTGTAGATTTTTCGATGGGATGCGAGTGTACTCCTTCGTAGGTCGTAACTACAACTTCTTGGTCCGCTGTTAATCTTTGCACTTGCTTCTTTACATTGCATCCTCCATATGTGCACCTATAGTAACTCCTGCACATTTATATTTAAGCCATTTATTTTTAAAAATATATATTTATTGTTAACAATCTGACTTTTTATGATCATTTTCATTTTAGAAAGAGATTTTTTTAATTAATTATTTTTTAAGGAAATCAAATGGGTTCCTAACTGATGGTGTTGCTCTTAAGTAAGGACCATAGACTATATTTTTTCTCATATAGATCAAACCCGGATAGACAGAGATGTTTTTTGGAGAATTGGCTTGTTTGATCACCACTTGATCTAGATTATATGGGCAGTTGACCAAAAAAAAAAAAAAAAAAAAATCAAAGGGGTTCCTAACCGATGGTGTTGCTCTTAATCAATGATCTTGACATGAAGAACGTAGATCATATGTGCAAACTAGTTACTATCAATCTAGACTCGAGATTGGCTTAAGCATATGTGTACAGTCTAATATATATAAAGAAAAGGAGATTAAAAAAAACTAAAGCTAACGAAGGGATATTGGGATGAGTAAGAACCTAGGGAACTTGTTGTTCTTGACGGCTTTTTGCCCATATTTTCTCCAACGATAGCCATCATCAAGAATATCCACTTGGCTCCTTGTCTGAAACGCAAACTTTTGTTTCTTCCCCTTCTTTTTCAACAACTCCATGCTTCTCGAGGAGCCTTCTCTAACCTTCGAGCTGGCTTCTTCTCTGCAGCCTTGTTCTAACTCCGACTTAGAAAGGCTTTGATGTGGTTTCAGCGACAGAAACGGAGCATACAACGTTCCATCATCATATCCCTCCATGTTCCCAATTATTAACTCTGGAAACTTATACACAAAGAGCGATCGACCTAACTTTTTTAAGAAGAAGATTCTCTTTTGATTTGTTTTTGTGTTGCTTGTAAGTTGTTTAGATATTTTGTGTGAAAAAACATATTATAGTTTAGTCTATGTTTTATAGACATTTATATATGCCTCGTGTTGTGTTATGGCAGCTGACTGCGAAGTCAAAGACGAAGAGGCGGCCCGCTGTTAATCGTGAAAGCAGAACTAGAAGAGGGCAGTGTCGTAGACGACACGTATGAATAAAGCATTTACATAAACATGTTTTATTGTAAATTAATCATATGACCCATTAATCTATATATCTTCAAAGGTATACTTATATACATCTAAAGTCAATTAGCTCAAGAGATACGTAGACAATTCTTTCCGAGGATTGATCTGCTGAGTTAATTGTCACGAGTATTAATCAGAAATATGCATATATTTTCCTATACACAAGAACAACTGTAGTATATATATCGTCTCTGGAGTCTTGAGAATGCCTATAAAATGGCGCATTAATAAACATATAACGATTTATTAAAGTATAATAAAGACGATGCATGCACGTACGAACAAAAAATTGTCACTAAGACATTACGAATAAACGAGATTCGTCCATTTTATCTGTAAATGACATCGTATTTCACGAATATTGGTATCCAGGGGATCGAAAGTCAACTGATTAGTTTTTCGAGAATTTGACTATTGGCACCAGTTAGGTTGTTTGTAAGGGAAATTAGATATTCTTGTTGTCTCACTACATATTAAGGTAATCTAAGGACAACATATTCGAACTCACGACACTTATCGTTATTGCAAACCGCCATATACCATCCGACAAATGATTATAATTTCTTTATTTTGAACGTCAATACGCCATGTTACATATTATCCGTATTTATAATAAACATATACTCATTATTGATTTAATCAATCAAAGTCTGCTATGTTTGAATCCATATATATAAACCTCGTTAATAATAGTTGGAAAACTAGTTCTTTTCGGAATTTTGAATGTATGAGTTTATTCGTGGACCACATTTTCTATTGACTAATTACACGTGACAAAAGTAGAAACAATCTGAATCGTTTCTTCGTTTCATGCTACAGATGGTAGACAAAGATGTGAATCGTATATAATAGTATGGTTAATCATTTTTTTTGTCAGCTTATGGTTAATAACTTTATTAATACCAATTCCATGACGAATAAATACCGTGGATGGTAAAAAAAACTGTGGATGGTAAATCAGTGGGCTATAACTTGTTGTGACGTGTATTGTTACGTCTCTTCGAGACAGTGAAAGAGTAATAATCCATGATTTTGTTTTTTTGACGTCAGTAAATATTCATATGTACATTGAGAATATTAGTCAAAACTTTGATTAGATTCTTGTAGAAGAAGAGAAAATGTATTTTTACTTTGGCGCAAGACGTGGTTGATAAATCCTTATCCGATGTTGAACTTTGAGACCATTTTACCAGCTAAATAATTCATTTCATGTAGAAAAAGCCAAAGTAGCTCACCGTTTCCTGTTGCTAGTCCATGTTTGCTTGACCATTCAAAGTGCAAAGGAAAAAGAAAAAGAGGGATAATTATTAAGATTGGTCGATGTTTGAATATTAATAGAAGTAACAAGAAAATTCTTGGAAGACGCACGTGTTCCTTTTACAGTTTCATTCTCGTATAACAACAACCACTCGCAGCCTCCATATATTTTGGAAAATATCACAATATCATTAAAAAAATTATTAAAAGAGATGATAGGCCTGTTATGTGGGCTTAACAGATGTTGTTGGGTTTGAGAAGTAGAAGAATAAAGTCTAGGCCTAGAAAAACAAGGGCTGGGTTGTGTTTTAAAGCAGTAGGTGAGAATCAAAAAGAGATAAGGGGGAAGTGGTGTTTTTTTTTTGCTTAAACTTTAAATAAAAAATTTAACAGATTAAAATTGGTAAAAAGTATTGGTATGGTTGGGCGCTACATGGACTTCATTGGACAGTTTAGATGTTTGTTCAAGTATTTGTTTCCTATTTCAACGAAATAAATCTATGTTTTTTTTTTATGGCAACAGAGTAGCGGAAACAGAGCTTTGATCTAATAATCTTCATGGTTTATGAATACATGTTTAAGAGTTTAGAATATGATGTGATGAGTTGTTAGAAAACAATTTGTAACAACCATTGATTGACACTCGGAACTCCATTAATAGTAAGCTACAAAGACAATCAAGGATGTTACTGAGACGCTTACTTTTTTTTACTTTCGACTTTTTTCTCTAAGTTGATGTTTATAGGCTGGAGAAAGATCCAAATGAGGAAGCGCATTACATAGCTTTTACTAATACCTTTCCAGCACATTGGTCCAATTTCTAAAAAGAGTAATACTAACAGAAAAGTAAAAAAAAAAAAAAAAAACTATGGTACCTACCTTAGATTGACTAACAAGATTTTTGTTTTTGAATCTTTGTTCCTGAGTAGATTCACAGCACTAAATGAAGTAACTTTGTAGAGTTATTTACATGTATTGATGATGTCCTGCAAACCTAAGCTAACTTAAAAGGATAAGGTTAAGAAAAAAAACATTTTATATATCTCTATCTATGACTATGATATATAGTTTAAAAAAAGAAAGAGACACAACACTCTCACAAGTATGAGGATACCTGTAATCAAAAGGAAGAGATATTTGTTGGCCCACCCTCTGAAACAGTCTACCTAATCCACAAACTTTGTTCCTAAGCAAAAAAAAAAAAAAGAAACTTATGTACTGTGACTAGAGAGACTAGAGTCTCACCACCAAACCAAAGAACTTGCTTAAAATTGACTACATTTGCTCAAATTTTTCATGTATTTTCCAGTTTTGACTAGAATCACAAGACTTGTTTGAAGCTATGGTTTGAAACATTCATGAACAAAAAGAGAGCTAAAGACTGCATTAAAAAAAAACAATTACACATAACCAAGTAGTGATTGATTGATTGATACTATCTTTTTTTAAAGAGTAGAAAGAACAAAAGCATGAAGATTTGATTATTTTCCTTTTAACAGAAAACAGCAACAGAGATTAAAAAGAAAAAAGCATAAACTTTTTTGATCTGATGCTTCTTTTACGCGTTCGGATTCCAAAGCCTCCAAAAACTGGAGTTGAACAGACCCAACACGTCCGGTAGTACCTTCCTCGCTAATCCCTTGTGTCCACTCGCAGCAGCTACCGCCGGAAAAACCACCGTCGATTCTTCTTTCTCAACAACCTCCTCCTCCTCCTCCTGTGTCTCTCGCTCCGCCACCTCAGCTTCACTCAATCTCCCCGGCGAGTTCTCTGGAGACAACAAGACATGACTCTCTGAAACAGCGGTTTCAATCACCACTGGTTTCTCTTTCTTCTTACCTCTCTTCGATTTGTTTCTAGAAGTGGAATCTTCGCCGCCGGTAGTGAGATGATGGTTCTCAAACGCCTCGATGATGTCGTGGATGAGCTCACGGTTCGGAGAGGAATCCCATCGGAGCCAGTAGTTAGTGTAGCAATCGAAACACTCGCAATTGAAGACAGGAGGTTTGTGTTTTCTGCTAGATTTGCTATTCTTCTTTGTCTTTGTCTTCTTCTTGTTTGAGTCAGGAGAAATGGTGGTTGTTCCTCTTGTGATCAAGTAAGCGAGAACTTCTCTGTCTTCAGCTGAGAGAACCGATACTAGAACCAAAATCGTCGCTGGAAGAAGCCTCAAGACTGAGAGAGATTCGTCTTCGTTTAGGTAGTAGTGAGACGAAGAAGATGAAGATGATGGTGGTGGTGGTTGAGTAGAAGGAGGAGAGGGGTAAACTTTTCCTTTCTTCTTCATTTTCATTGTTCTTCTTGGGAGAGACGACGATGGTGATGAACAGTCTGCCTTCAACAATGTCAGTGGAGAGAGAGAGAAAGGTTTATTTTGTTTTTTTAATTATTTTACTTTGAAAGATAAGGAAGAGACGGAAAAAAGTATTGAGGTTTATTTTAGTAAAATTATAAGGCCCACGCACGGCCCACCTAACCTATCTTTTTCCAATAACCATGCAAGTTTTTTTGCCTTTTTATTCCTTCCATACTTTTTTTCTCGTTTTGTCGTATTCATTGTTTGGGAATTGGGATAAAAGAAAAAAACTTACTTGGATAGATGTTTGTTTTCTGTAATATGCTACTGTTCTAATGGTTTAAGTGTACGTAAATTTGCTAGTTTTATATTTCATTCTGAACTTCAAAAAATAAATTAGAAAACAAATACGATTAACTGGTAAACTAGTTTAAACTCGGCGTTATCTTTCCTATTTGATTTTAATGCATTCGTGAATGTATACAAAAAAGGTTATGGGTGTTACTGTAACATCCCAAAACCTGGCCCAATTTTTTTCAAAGGAAACGGGCCTGTCTATGGCCCGTTTGTCTAAAAACCTAGGGTTCCCTCTCATTTCTTATAAATAGGCAG
>MU107406.1:0-53696 GCA_012274485.2 Sinapis alba
ACTCGCTCTTACCATCGTCGTCTCCACCACCGTTTGTCTTGTCTCCACCGTCGGTTACAAACCTCCACGTGAGCTCGACGTCTTGGAACACGTCGTTGACGATTTCACCGTTGCTGAGATGCAACGTGACGTGTTTGTCTTTATGGCCTTTGCTGATTCTGAGCCTGACTGCGTCTGGACTGATCTTGGTGGAGAGATAAGTCTGAGCGTCGAGGTAGATCTCGTTGTCCATGCCCATGTTGTCGTCGTCGATGGTTAGAGTCAGAGTTGTGGAAGAAGAACGGAAGAAGATGGACCGGAGAGTGGAGTAGATGAACTCTTGGATTGGAGCTGGGATGAGCTCGTGAGCCATTGAACGTATCATCATCATGTAACCAGCCATTGATGCGTAAGCTGTGAAAATTGAGGTGGGTGAAGGAAGATCCTTAGAGAATAACATTGTGTCTCTCTGTTTTCACTCTCTTTGTCTCTGTTTTCTTGGAGATGGGGAGTGAGTGAGAGTTAGAGATATATAAAGGAGGAGAGAAGCTTAAGGAAGAAGGTTTCGGCTTTGATCGGTAACAATACGGAATGATGGAATGACGTCTAAAATATAATTTCGTAAATATTTTGCCAATCAATAAAATGTTACGGAATGAAATAGACATATGTTAATACTATCTTAAAATTATAAAACTAAACACTTTTATATTATTAAATTATATATTAATACTATCTTAAAATTTAAAATACATAGTAATATTTTTTAAATAATAAATAATTATTTTGTAAATAAAGTTCTATTATAATTTATATATGAGAAAAAATTCCCTTAGATAGCTCCTTTTAATTTGTTTGTCACAAAAATAGCTTTTAAGGAAGAAAATGACCAAAATGTTTTTTTAGAAGTTAAAAAATTCATTTATATGCATTTATACCCCTAGGGTTAACTAATTTGGACTTTAGGGTTTAGAGTTAAGGGGTGGGTTTGGGGTTAGAGTTTCAAATTTCAAAAAAAAAATAAAAAAAAAAAATCAAAATTTCAAGAAAAAAAAAGTCTATTTTGGTCATTTTATTTTTTGAGGGTTATTTTTGTGACAAAAACTTAAAAACGACTATTTAAGAGAATTGTCCTTTATATATTATAAAGGGCAATTCTCTTAAATAGTCCTTTTTAAGTTTTTGTCACAAAAATAGCCCTCAAAAAATAAAATGACCNAAAAAAAGTCTATTTTGGTCATTTTATTTTTTGAGGGCTATTTTTGTGACAAAAACTTAAAAACGACTATTTAAGAGAATTGTCCTTTATATATTATAAAGGGCAATTCTCTTAAATAGTCCTTTTTAAGTTTTTGTCACAAAAATAGCCCTCAAAAAATAAAATGACCAAAATAGACTTAAAAAAAAAAAAAAAAAAAAAATATTTTTTTTTTGAAATTTGAAACCCTAACCCCAAACCCACCTCTTAACTCTAAACCCTAAAGTCCAAATTAGTTAACCATAGGGGTATAAATGCATTTATATGCATTTTTTAGCTTCTAAAAAAAACATTTTGGTCATTTTCTTCTTTAAAAACAATTTTTGTGACAAACAAACTAAAAATGCTATCTAAGGGAATTTCTCTATTATAAAATGTCAATTTATTGTTAAAACGTATTAAAAGATAAGATATTTATAATAAAAATTAAAATATTTTTAATAAATTTTAGTTGTTTTCAAAAAATTTAATAATTAATTTAATTATTGTTATTTATTTTTTGTTATAACAAGTTAAATACAATATAAAATAGTTTTAATTAATTTAATATGTATTTTACTATTTCGTAAATTTAATTTTACTTTTACAATTTAATTAATTTTTTTACGACTTAACTATTATTTCTGCGATGAAACAATGGTAACTAATTGGAGCCCACTTGGGGAACAAAGACATTATTTAACTCTTAATAACTCATTGTCTTCATTCAATGGATGCATGTGAAACAACCTATTTTTCCACGATACTATTAGAAAATACTGAGAATGATAAAGTAAGTAAAAAGAGTAGAGAGAGGACAAAATAAACTCATGGAAATTTCCACGTCTCTCTCCACGAAGAGCATGTCGGTTTACTTTCCAATTTCTCTAACTCATATCCACCGTATTATTTTAATATTTGTTGCTTGACCAATGAAGACTCGGAAAATATTAATATAAGTGTGTCAGTCTGTATTTTTGTTCTATAGCCTAGATTTGAAATCGATCATTATCAAAATTAATTTTGTTTCATAAAACGATTAACCCTTAAATTAACTAGTTTCTTTTTGTAAGGAGAGATTACAAACTATAGGTTTACAAAGAAAGAAATTTACAAACTAAAACGTTTTGGTCACAAAATAGAATAAAATAAATTAATTAGTTTGTAAACTTATAGTTTGTAATCTATACTTTTGTTAATATTGCAGGAATAGGGATAAAACCCAACCGACTAATTCTTAAGATCTATCCACTGTTTGTTTGGAGCCAGAATTAGATACTTATTTTATCTTGCCACATAAATTTGAGATGATATATTTTAAATTTGGGGTGTTTAACACTACTAACTCAGAGTACCACTCGAACACGTGATTTTGTTATCTACACTTACAAAAAGGAATGAAGCATCTAATTTGTCTCGCCGTAATTGATATTACCTAACTTTTTTCTTTAAATATTTCAGAAACTATGTATACCGTCAACAACGAAATCATCTAATGATACGCACGTGAATAATCTAATCGGCATGCATCATAGAAGATGACGACTAAGTAAAAAGCGTGTACTTTACGTGTATAAATCGACATAAAGAAACGAATATAATACATATAGCTTAGAAATGTTTCCACTAATTAACTAACCATTGGATCACTGACGTTTTCAACATTAGATTCACGGCCTAATAATCACGAAAAGGAAAGTTATCTTGACTATTATTTCGTTGGGAGTGATATCATATGAACAATCTTTTTATGTTTTATTATGTTGAAAACGTTGATTGCTTGATAGACCGATAAGGTTACCCACTTTACGGTGATTAATTTTGTGGTTATACATCATCAGATCCTGCTTAGTGTGTTAAGGTGGAAGATGACTTGTACAATATACACTTACGCCAAAAAAAAGAACATTTACAAACTTTGAGATTTTTCTGAAACTCGGTTACAAAAATATTACAAAGTCTTGGTCTTATTTCCACAATAACAAAACCTCTATTTACGCTAATACTTTTGTCTCTCGGATAACAGTTCTGGGAGGTTTTAGTAGGTGTGTTTATGTTGTTTATTAAGGTTGGATATTACAGCTCCACTATCCATGGTCGGATATATTAACTTTTTAACTTTAGGAATTTTAAGATATATGAATGATAGACGGTTAGAGCACCCGCAACGGGGGTCCTTAAGGAGGAGTCCTTAGCGGAAAAATAATTAAATAATTAGTGGGTCCCACCAAAACTTAAGGATTCGATCCCTAAAATCTCTAAATAAGGATCGGTCCTTGCACTATTTGCGACACGTGGCGACCCGCGATTGGTTGAATTTTTTTTTTTTTTTTTTTTTTTTTTAAAAAAAAAAAAAAAAAAAAAAAAAAAAATTAAGGACTCCGCAATGAGTCCACGGTTGCGGATGCCCTTAGGGTATCATTATTCCCGATCACTTAACTGAGATTCTTAATTTATGATTTGATATTTTTTTTAATACCTTTTAGTTAAAAAAACTTTTTTTATATTTTTTTATTTAAGAGATGTTTTTTAACTTTTTTTAATTAAAAACTAAAAAAATAAAAACTGTTTCTTATCCATAGTTAAAAACTTCGGTTAAAAGATCAAAGATAATGATGATTTTAGACACCATATAAAAGAAGACCAAAAGCAAAAAAGATTCGTTTACTGTCGCGATGTGGCATGTGGGACTATTGCGTGTTGTAATAAATAATTTTCAGAGGAGGTATTATTGGATGATGTGTTTCATAACCAAGAAAATAAAATAAAATTATGTGTACTATTTAGTCATGGCTTCATCGTTCCTTTTGGACCGTTGCTTAAGATTTTTAAGTGGAAGCAAAATCAGTTTTTGTATATATAAAATGCTTATCCATGTAATGGTGGTTTACTGGTATGCAATTTTTGGAGCTACATTGATATAAGGGCTAATTTGCTCAATAACCAAAAAAAAAATGGAAATTAAGTAAATAACACTGATTTTGACATATTTAGGAAACTAACATTTGTACCACTTCTTAGCCGGTTATGCCCCTCTCATCTATAAGTATTCAGTTAGCAAAGAAGAGAAAAGATGACGTCTACAAAGAAAGATGTGGACAAAATTTAACAAATACTATTCACCATATAAAAGCATGTAAAGCACCCATGTAACTTACTTAGTTACCATATATGTATTATAGGTGATGGAGCTAATGTTGCTAACTTAAATTATAAATGAAAAGAGTTTGAGATGTTTGAAACTCCACTGACTGTGTCTGGAACGAACTGAAAAATACATGAATGTGTTGTTCCATATAGCTAGCATAGTGTACGTTGCTGCGAAAACTATTCTATTTTAAACTAGTGGAATAGAAATTTACGATCATGAATATACTAGCCTGGTATTTTTCATAAGTATAAATTTAAGCATAAATATAGTATACTACAAATTAATGAAATAGTATAGTACAAGTTAATGAAATTATCTAACAATTATGTTAAGTATTTAATTTGCTTTAAATCATAAACATGATCCTCCAATATCACCACACCCTCTAAACACTAAATCCTAAATTTCAATCACTAAACCCTAAACTCCAATCACTAAACCCTAAACTTAAATATAAACCCAAATCCAAATATCAAAATTTGAAAATAGACACAATATTTTGTAATATTAAACTATACTCTCTAAATATCAATTACAAATACGGATGAAACCGTTGTCTTCAAAATGGAATATAAACAAAATTGCAATCCAAACATAAACACATACCGCTGCATATGTCATTCATTGATTCCATACTATGTGTTTTAAATCCATACTATCTTGGTGGTCCATTATACGTACAAATACATATAATCTATTCCATTTACAAATAGATCTAAATAACTTAGTCATCAATACATTTGGCTTAAGCTATTATATTTGCAGACTTACGCATATGGAATTACATAAAGGAATATAAACAAGCATATTATACATAAATCATTCAACATTTGCAGCACTCTTCTAAATTGTGAAGCATTCAACATCGCTAATTGGTCGTCCTCTAGAGCCGTCTTTATCAGCTCGATCCACCGAAGATTGAAATAATTATTGACCCGTTTCTTACCAGTTGGTTCAAACCCAGTTTCAAACATTCCGTTTGGCAATCCTAATTCTTCCATGACAACCTGAAAGAGAGAAAACATGTGAGAAAGGGTTATTCTTAGAGTAAAGCGTAACAAGCAAAAACAAATTACTATATAAAGTGAAAGTGGTATTCTATAATTAAAACATATCAAAATCAAACACTCAAGACTTATATTGGAGTGAAAATGATGGTGCAAGTAGTGTACGGTGTAAATAGAATCGCTTATATAGTATAGTTAAAAAAGGTAGATTCGAAAATACTAATATTAAATAACATGCATACTAATGGAATAGAGAACATGAAATGGAATGGACTATGGGATATAGAATAGGTATCAGTTCTGCTCAGACTGAAAAAACGTTGATACTAATATCAAAATAGCATGCGTCCTAATTGAATAGAGTGCATGAAATAGAATGGAGAAAAATAGAATAGTTGATGTTTAATCCCAATAGAAAACAGAGAAGCAAATCGAACACTCAACAATACAGAGAATAACATTTGAAAATTAGGCCGAGAAAGGAGAAGGAAAACATTCAATTTTATATTGATGAAATCATATAGCAAAAACCAAACTTACCGATGAATATTGATTCTCTGGTAAAATATGCTCTCCCTCTGATAAGAGATCAACATATGCACCTCTCCTCTTTGCCTATTATTTTGTTTTCCACGGGGGGTTTTCGCTGAATCAATGATTCGTGGCCACCAAAAATTGAAGACACTTTCGCCGGTGTGACTAAATTGCAATCAGCGTCTGGATCTCCGGTTTGCTTTTGCGGTAGCGTAAATCTCGTCGATAAATTTTTCACATTCTCCACTAATTATGAAGTAGAAGTTATTTTGGGAAAATATGTGAATATCCGATGACCACACGTAGCTTTTTTTCCCATATATAATTATTAATTTATTTTTTTAACTGCAGGTTGTGTCGGTTGCATGTAAGGAGAAGATGGGTAATATACATAAATTACACACAATATATAGGTATGCTAGGTTATTTGGCTATGGAGTGAAATATAATTTTTTTGTTGTATATACGGTGCAATTTCCCTTGATATAAGATTCAGTGTTTTTTTTTTGCTTTAAATTTAATATAGATTCAGTGTTTATAGCTTATTTAAATATCTAGAGAAAATAGCCATCCGCAAAGTGTACCTACTCTTGACAATTAATATGATTATTTGATTTCTTTCCATAATACTAAAATATCCTAGGTTAACTTAAAAAAAACAATGGTTAAAAGATATTGAAATCAATGCAAGTTCTCTATCACTCACCAATTTTTTTTCTTTTTTTGATAACTTTAACTATCTGGTGGATCAAGACTCGATTGACTAATTTTACTAATTTTATAGAATTTGTTCATGGATGTTAAACATATCCTAATTATTCGTAATGGAGATTAAATATCTATATAGTCTAACCACATAAACATATATATGTGAGATGATAGATTTGGAACCTATGATATTTAGCACCTTTTTAAATTCATTGTACCAGTCGGTGCGGTTCATTCACCAATACTTCAAAAGTAAATTTGTATTGAAACATTGTTTTGCATAATTGTAGTGAAACATTTGGAAATATATAAATCAACATTTTAAAATTGTTATTAGGTAGATTAATGTCTCAATCTTTAAGGAGAGAGAAAGAAAGTAGAAGAAATAAATTTATATAGAGTTTCTCTTGTCTCATTCTCTAGTCGCTTAAAACAAAATCTGATCGAACATAGTCAAGATCTTCGAATTAACAACAATCTAGAATCTTATTCGACGTGGTCATGTGATTCACATCCTAGCAAATTATATGATTTAATAATGAAATCGGTAACACATTGTATATACATAGTGGAAAGACGGAATCATAATTCAATAGCTATGGACGGACTATCACTATGATCCAGCGTTAACGTAAAAACATTTTCTTTTCAGTATGAATATGATGTCAAGAGAAAAAAACAACTTGATAAAGATGGTGAGACTCTATTTTTCTTTATCAACACTGACAACAACATAAAAATATGAACTAAAAAAAAAAACATTATATATTTCAACCGAAAAGAAAAAGGTTTTGAAAAGAAACAAGCCTACTAACTCAAATTTGTGCTTTGTAAGCTTTACAAATATGTTATTAATCATTCCACCAGGAATCAATTTCAATCACCCTTTTGTAGCTATGCTTCTAAAGTGATTCATGTATGTATAGTGTGTAGGCCAGTCGCCAAAATTGATTGAAATAAAGCAAAACAAATAAGGTAGGTCTTGTGGATGTCACTATCAAGTCTTTATATCATACCAAACCAAACCGGTACATGTAAACAATATGCCTAACCAAATAGTTAACCGATAAATCGGAACTCCCAGATAACACAACAGAAATACAAGTCTTACTCAATTAAGACACAAGTCTCGGTTGGGATTGTAACCAAAAATTATTTGATCAGAGAAATGAGTTTTTTTTTTATAAAAAAATAGTTCCATCTTTTTGGACCAATCAGAACTGGAATTGCATCTCTGGAGAGTATCCAAGAGCTTCAAGGTTTGCAGCCATGGCCTTGTTCATCGGCGGTGGTCCACATCTCAAGACCTGCAATTCAAACACACATAAACCGTGAAAAAAGAGATTGTTATCACCATTGGAAAAACCTATCTTCATCACTCAAGATTACTTATTGTCAAATGTTCATTAACTTGAAGTGTTTCTTGGTTTTGCTTCAAACATATTGGTATAATGCATTAGAGATTCAGAAGAAGTGATGATCAGGTATGTTTCAAGATCAAGAACAGAGGAAGGTTTTACCTGAATATCGGATGCTGGTGCAGGGCAATGGGCCTGGATCATTTCCTTTGATACAAATCCAACACCACCGTCCCATGTCTCCGGAGGCTAATTATCACCATACAAAAAAATAAGTTTAAAACAGGCAAGTTACATTAGATAAACACAAAAACATTTGGATTTGGTGGCTAACCTGGTTCAAAACATAGTAGATTTTGAATTGTTCTGGGTAACTGGCTGTAAGACTCTCCAATTCTTCCTGAAAAAGAGTATTCATTCACATAATATTTAGTGTTTCAGAAGAGTCTATGAAAACTTAACACTTGTTTCCTAACTCGTAAGAGTCAGAAGGTGAGAGACAGTTTATACCCTTAAGAGAATGTCTTCGTATGTGACATTGGCGTAAATGAGGTGCACCTTTGTCTTGTCTGTTGGGTTTTCAAGAATAGCTCTTGCTACCTTCACAAATGCGAAATTAAAACATATAACATTGGCTTCAAAAACGATATCAAACGCAAATGTATTAGACATACTTGGAACATGGGAGTGATGCCTGAACCTCCAGCAAGCATTCCAAATGCTCTAAACTGACCTGGCTGATACTTGAACCTGCCCTGCGAAGTTAAAAAAGTAACAAAACAACAAAAAAGTTTCGAGATTTAAGAATAAGTATAGAATAACAAATTGGATTTTAATACCAAGTGAGCAAAACATGCGAGTTAGAAAAGGTACCTTTGGTCCTTTTACAGCAAGATGGTCTCCAACACGCATCTCCCTGAAATGATGAGACATCCTTCCTTGCGGATACATCTAGTTGCCAAGGGAAATTCCCAGCAATTTTAGAACACTAGAATCAAAAATCAAGTCAAGTTGAGAAGTGGTTTATAAGTATATACCTTAATAACAAGCTCAAAGCGTCCAAGATCTGAATCTAACGTTGTGGGAGTGTATGGCTTAATAACATCCTCTCCCTGAGCATCCTTGCCCCTATTACCAATTCCACTTTAATCAACACAGCATCCATCGAACCAAAACCTTAAGTCTACAAATCAGTATGTTCACAACCAATTGATGTAGGTTTTAGTACCTAGCAACTTGCACAAGTTTGAAATTTGGTATGAAACAAGGAAGAGGACACTAAAGAGGTATGAAGACGAAACCTGCAACTGATGTGTTGTCCAATGGGAAGACCCAACACAGCGGTGGAAGATGGGAGTTCGAATACGAACTTAGCCACATTGTGACTAAGTTGTTGCTTCTTAACAAGCTTGAACTCCTTGAAATTCTCTGGATCCAAACACCCTACAAACCAACAAAGTCACAAGCTTTACTCAAATCTTCAACTAGATCAAGTAAGACCCACATACAATAGACCACAAAGTTTCAATTTTTATCTTGATTTAGACTAATTCAACCTTCCAAACAGACCAACTCTACACAAATCTTCGCCTAAACTTACACAAAAGTACATTGAAATTCGAAACCCAGAGAAGAATGATTGAAAAGTTTCGAACTTTGGGATCAAACCTCTGCGTTTCTTGGAGGAGGAAAGATAGTAAGCAGCACCGGCACTGACGGCGACGAAAGCGACGAAGACACCCAAGAGAATCTGACGATCTAGGGTTCGGAGAAACTCGGTATCCATGGCTCTTTGACCCAAATTGCAAATGAAAAGAATCAAAATAGGTTAATGAGAATTGAGAAGTGGTGGTGAGAATGTTGCAGAGAGAATCAGTTCTTTTTCTGGAGTAAGTCTCTTATCTTTGTTATCTCCGTCATTAAAAGGAGAAGATGGGATCTGGTATACCTACCACCATCACGTTGTAGTTGGCTAGTTGCCTTTGTTTGCAACATTTATCATTTTCCATAAACTAATAAAACTTTATGTTGACCTAAGTATTTTTTATTTTAAATATTACTGTAGATCACACTGTGAGTACTATAGGTGCGTAAATTTTGATTCGATCTATAATTTGTTCAATTTGAACCAAAAAATCCAACATTCATAACTAATATTAATATACAATACGTAAAAAATAAATAAATCATAAATGCTAATATTTTTAAGAATAAATATCTTATTTGATTCATTGTATACATATATACATATATTTAAAGATTTATATATAACTATATAATTACTATATCTTGTATAAATTTTAGAATATTTCCATTTATTAGATTTATTTATTCGTTATCATAATTTTTAAAAGTAAGTAATTTTTATTTTTATAATAAAATATTATTATTTTATATTTTTTACATTTTTATTTTATTTTTTATTTTATTTATACAGAACCAAATATTCATTTAGAAATTTACAAAAATTTAAATATTCAAAATACAAAATATTTGATAGCTACCGATCAAATTAGATTAAATAATTAATTGTTCAAATATTAAATTTATAAATATCTCCAAAAACTTGAATATCCAGTTATGTCCACCTCTAGCATACTATGCCATGCCAAGGAATCTACTTAACAAAGATCAAACTTTTGCTAGATATTACAACCGACAATCATATATAGGATAAATGTTTGATTGAATACTTAAATTGTTTTATGGAATTCACCCTTAACTGTATTTCTTATACTATGTTAATTAAATATATAATAATATTCTTATTAATTTATATAATTCACCTTTTATGTGAGTTTGTAAATGTCAATAGTCTGTTTTTAAAAAGTTGTCAACGTAAACGATGATATAATTGCTGACGTAAGTTACGTGTTGAATGGTGAAAACTATGTAGATGTAAAGTGTTGAGTTAGAGTTATGTAGATTTTGAGAATAAGTGCATATTTTGATGAAAAACAAACAAATAAATTTAAAAAGTAAATTTATATGTTATAAGAAAAGTAATAAGTACAAATTCAAAAAAATAAAAGTTAAGCTTATTAAAATAGAAGATGTCCATATCATGAATTTTTTTGGATAAAAGTTTTTGGGAACGTCAAATCAAATATAAATAGTCATGAAATCGTCTGCATTGAGACAAAGACACAGTGATTGATTTTATAGAAAGATAATTTTTTTTAAAATTGATCTTGGTTATTTTGAAACATACATAAAAGTACGCGACGAAAAAGAAATCTGTTAGTAGCAATTATTAGTAGATTAACATACTGTATAAAATGTGTTTCAAAAAAAAAGTGTTTCAAAAAAAAAAAACATACTGTATAAAATTGATTAAGCAAATTTTATAATAAATTATTTAAAACAAATTCTAAAAAATATTTGACTGTATTTATTCTCTCTGATTTATTTTCTGCAATACTAACATCTTTTTAGCATTCACATTCGTCGAATTCAATTAAAATATAATAAAACTTTGATTCTTCATCGTCATAGGATCAAAGCAATAGATTGTGAATTAATCATCACAGGTTTATCACAGGTTTATATTGTGTTTGCATTTTACACTTACACTTCCAATTTTTTTCTCTCTTAAACCGAACCAAATACCAAAACTTGTTGACGTGTGTTACTAGAGTCAAACGTTTATTATAAGCTAAACATAATATTCGTCACAAGTCCGATGTCCAATTCGTTGTCCTATGATATTATCCATCTTGTATCAAAGCTTTCATACATTTGTTTTTGAACTTCTTTCCGGAACGTTTTATATTGAATAATTACACTATTTTATATATTATATTTTCTATCTAATAGTATTTGGATAAGGACTTTGATTACTTATATACCGTAACCAAATGATAACAACAACGGTAGTGTAAAATATTACTCCAGCAAATTTGTTATGCTACAAAGTCACGTATCAAATTTGTTATGCTACAAAGAGTGTAAAAGGAGATATAAATTGGATTAATTTTTCAGTTGACTACACTTTTATCAAGTATGAACCTATATAGGCTCATCATATAGGCTACATAATTTATATAGCAAGTTTTGGTGATGATTGTACAATATGAGCTTGTCATTATGAATGTTTGATATTTACTTAATTGCTTATTAATCTTATTTTTTTATCAACGGTTTCGTTGTGAAGATGTTATTAGGGTCATCTGACTTCTGAGCAGGGGCCGGCACAGGGCTGAAGCTGATAAAACCTATGCTTTAAGTGCCAAATTATGTTATATATCTAGTATTGCAAAATACGTTACTAGTTGCTCGTGGTGTAGTGGTTGGAACATCGTCTTTTCCTGTTAAGTTGTTGGGTTAAACTCTTTTTCCTTAAAACAAAATATTTTCAGGGATGGGTTATTTGTTTTTGGGCTTTAGGCTCCCCAATATGCTGGGCTAAGCCTGCTTTTGAGCACTTAGACTGAGCAACACAACAATTTTAAATGAAGAAAGCTGTGGCATCATTTTGATGCTCCTTGTTTTATTTATAACCACGATAGATAAATATTAAAGTATATATTTATAATTCAATGGCTACAAGCCTAAAACACACTTGCAAATTTTGGATTATCTAGTTATTCTTCGGTTGACTTGAAATTTCATTTATTTATTTTGAAAAAGATTCAGAATTTTTTTTTGTTAAAAAGATTCAGAAAATGTTACATTCAATTCTTAGGATATCCATTAAAATAATATAGGTAGCAGTAATAGTATTGGATTCAAGAGTGGGCATGTTTACTAAATTTATATAATCCTAAGAAAAAATATATAAAATTATGGAAGAAAATACCTGTAAAATAAAATAAAATTATAAAAAAGCATAAGATAAATAAATTAAAAGTATATTTTGTAGATTTTTAATGAAGTCGACTTAAAATTTGTGGTTCAATAAAATTCAGAAGACTTCATTGAAGTCTAGTAGCTTTAACTTTTAAGTAAATTTCGTTAAAAATTACTCTATCATATAATTTTTCAGATCTTAAAAATGTGTACATTTAAAAAACTAAAAATCGTTTGAATTCTGAAAAACTTTAAAAATATAATTTATAAAATAAAATAGTAGTAAAGTAAATGCACATAATTTGAATAATTGTATTTGAATATAAAAAAAAAATTACACATTTAAATTTTATAGATCTAAAATTTGCATTTTAGAGAGAAAGATGAAAACCATGAATGATAATATCTACAAAAATAAAATAATATTATGAGAAATACATGCAAAAAATAAGAAATTAAACAAAAAAAATTCTTCGTATTCAAAGAATTTAGAGAAAAATGAGAGAGTTTTAAAGAGAAGTGAGAAAATTTTAAAGAGAAATGAGAAAATTTTAGAGAGGAGCGAAAGAGTTTTAAAAACTTGTATAACCATTTTAGAGAGAGCTTATGTAAATCTCATTTATATTAGGAACACAAATTGTAACTAGGTTAAAATTTATGATATTGTATACCTTTTTAAAAGTTTAATAAAATTAAAATTTTGGAATAGATTTAATTGGAAATCTACTATGATGATTTCATTATTGATGTTTATTCTTTATTGTTTTAATAATTTTAATATATAATCTTAAAGTTTTTGACTATTAGTTTGAAGATTATCATTTTAATTTATTCATAAAACTAAAATTAATCAAAATTATTTTGATTTTTACAATTTCAAATTGTTTCCGGTTTAGTAGACTTACGAATAAATATATTAGGGTTTTTATTCTTTATTGTTTTAGAAAATTAATATATAAATTTATAATTTTTTATTTTTCTAATAATTTTAATAAATAATCTCATTTATTCATAAAAGCTAAATTTAGTTAAAACTATTTTTATACTCTCAAATCTTATTAGACTACAAAAATGTCTATTGTACCTTAAAACTGAGTAAACTCCATTATATGTCTACTATAACCTAAATCATAAACTCTAAACCTTAAATGTGTATTTGATAATCAAAAAGTCTCAAATAAACATTGCATCAAATATCAAAATATGTAAAATATAAATTAATCAACATTGATATGTAAATTTAAGTCAATAAAATAAATATATATATATATATATATATATATATAAATCTAAAATCTAATTTTAAAAAACCTTATATTTTAGAATTTTTTGTTGTTGTTAAACTATAAGCATTATCCAATATATGTTTACCAATTAAATTTATATTTTGTAAATTGTTCAATTATATCAAAATTTTAGTTTTTATATCTTATATTGGTTTTTATATTGATGATTTATATTAAAAAATTGACACAAATTATATTTTTTATATTTTAAAAATAAAATTATTGATCACATTATGTTGTTGACTTTAGAATAAGTCTATATAGTAAATTTCGTAGGAGATCTATACATATTAAATGTTTCTCTATAAATGTAGACTTTCACATGATATAATTGTATTGATTTTTTTAATTTGGTTATAGTGAATAAATAGTAATTTTGTGATCCTTTTAAGTTAGTTCATTGATTAAATATAAAATTTATTTTTATATTTCAAATTAAATTTTAAGTTATTTTTGATAAATTACCCAATATATTATGTCCTCTTTACAATGATTCAATGGTGGCAAAACGGAGAGAATAGTTCCATTCTTTTCGACTTGGGAATCATTTTGAGTTAAAGTTGGGTGGATTAGTTGCCGATAACCGCCGTCAACTTTTGACTAATGTTTACATTCATTAAACTATTTACATTCGAATAACTACATTTTTTGTTTGGATCCATGTGGACTAAACTAGAGGTGAGTGCGTGGACAATTAACTGCCTCGATAATGACTTTCAATATAGTCCGTAAGGTACAACCTCATTAACTCCCCCCACCCAAAAATGTAGTTTATCGTAGTTATTTACTATAATAAACTCTGATGTGATGTGGAAAATAAAAAAACTCTGATGTGATATGTTAGTTCTATGCTACAAGTGCAATGGACCGGCTAACAAATTTTACATGATTTATAATTAAATTTTACTTATATAAAGATACTTTATGTCATTACATCATGAGATAAAGCCCTAAATTCCTCAAATTAGTTAAAGTGTCCCCTTTAAAAATAATCTGGAAGCTTTTTCTAATTGAATGTAATTAGTGTGGCTTATCTCATCATTACCCAAACATTGATCTTTAGCATTTGGAGTTTCGGCTTTTCCCTCTATCTCCACACTTTTTATGATTTTAATAAATGATTTGTTCGTCTAATGTGTGAGAATATAAGCTTCTACATCAATAATTTAACAGAGATATAAATACTATATAATGGTTAGTGTCAAATCAACTTATCGTCGATTGATTTCAAGTTAAAACTCATAAAAACAACCCCATTAAAAATATCTAACACATGTTCTAGATATTAAAAAATAGAGACAATGTAAACAAAGAAACTATCAGTTTTTTTGTTCATAACCTTACCAAAAAAACTTTAAACACTCTTTTTACCATATGTTTTTTTCTGATTGGTCTATATTAATTTTGTAGTTTAAAATTTAAATATTAACTAGTTTACATACAAGTTACTAATATTAAATTTGGGAGATACTCTTGGAAGGATACTCAAAATAATTATATTCTAATAAATCTAAATTCAACATAGTATTAAATTTCGAACACATTATATCTGACATAACTGAAATTGATCCAGCGTATCAAAAGAAGCTCAATTTTTCTTCAACCGATCTGATTTCAATGGTCCGATGCTCTGACTTAATTGAATCCTATATTGGAATATTTGCGAGATTAATAATTTTAAGAACCATAATCTCGAGAGTATGTAAGAATATTAGCTCCCACATTAAGAATTTAAGTAGGACATGAATAACATATAAAATTAAAATTAATTTATTTATCGCTAATTAGTTTAAATTGAATGCTTATATTAACCCGAATTTAACATAATGGTTTGTGACACTGGAAAAAGGTAAGAAAAATACATAACTATTGACTAAACTGTTAAAGTGGAATGGTAAATTATGGTTCGCCATATAATCATACACTTCTTCGGTCCATCAATAACTCGACCGATAGAAGCCACTTATCATTTTGGTTGAGGTGCAATATCACATATATACACTTCATAGTCCATACTGGCACAGTTATCATTGACCAAACCATTTTTAATTATCACTTTGTTCCATTAATTAGAGTATGAGACTAGTTGTTTAAGCAATCCTCATTTATAGACCTCGCCTACGGTTTTGAACTATATACATGTGTTATATATAAATTTTTATAATATTTTGCCGTATTGGAAACTTGAATTAATGACGTCAAAATTATAAATTTAACCCCTAAAATAAATTGGAATTGGTCCATAACGGTTATAGGATCTTTACTTTGAACCGGAACAGAAATGCGTGAACTGAAGACGGGACATGTGTTAGGTAAGAACACGATCCGCTCGTGTGTAACAGTTCATGATGTCGTCATTCCACGTCGGTACAAGACTTTTTTTTGTTTGTCGTCAGCAGAAGATTTCAAAATTAACGAAACCGTTCCCATAACCGAAACTCACGTAAAACTAGACACTATAAAATAATCTTTTCTGGTACGTTTCTGTCTTTTTCTTTTGCTCGAACGTTTCTTTGTATTGTGTTTATTTTACTCTCGTTTTTTTTTTGTTGAATTTAATTCCAGATTGGCTTCAGTTACATTTTTCTGGCCCCTCCATTTTAATATTTCATAATTATTTGGTTGCATAGTCGATCTAGTTTAGTGAATTAATAAAACTCAATGTGTTTAATTTCTCTAAAGATAAAAATTGTTTTCATATCAAAGTCTGGCGTCAGTTGTTACGCATGAAAAAACACTTTTACGTTCAAATGTGTGGTCTCATCTCACGCATCATATATTCTCAGTTTGCGACGCCTATCTTTTCAGTAATTTTCGCACAACATTGTTTGAGTTCACTTAAGATAAGTTGAAGTGTGTTTGAGTTCATTTATCATTAAGTAAAAACGTATACTTCCGTTCAAAAGATCTTGAAATACGTAAAAGTTAAAACTAGGCGTTGTTTGTTTCATTGTTTGTATCCGATTATTAATACTTAAGAGCATGATTAACTCTAAAATTTTTTAAATTTATAATAATATGGGTTTCTTAAATTTATAATAATATGGGTTTTTTTAAAAAATTTTATTGATTTTTTTTTAAAAAAAAAAATTGAATCAATCGCGGCCGCCACGTGTTGATGAGACCCATGAACAATGCAAGAAATCCATAAAAACCAGTTCTTAATTAACCACTTTTAAAATTAGTTTTTACACTATTTATTAGACTCATACCCCTAAGAACTCCTCTAAGAACTCTTTTAATCATGGTCTAACATTAGTTGTTGAGCTACTCATGATTAGTTTATATTAATCTACAGAAAACGAATTCTTTGAAACATGCGAATGTATTCATATATATAGATACACACACATTTTATATACGTTGTGGAGAACGGAAAAGCAATTTATTTCTCTTCCTTTAAGATCTTTTCTTGCTTTGTGTCCGAAACAGACAAAAAATGATTCTGTTGTTTTTATCCCATAATTAACTCACACCAACATGTTCGTACGTGCACACGTGCACTATCAGGATGTGTGTATGTATAGTAGTGCCACACGAGCGGTTCAAAAATGTTTTTGGAGTTTCCGAGACTGTTGAGTCTGTGGGGCCTACAGTCATCAAACCCTCCTCACGCACGAGCGGGTCTCCCTTTGCATGCAACAACACCACACGTACACACCGACTTTTCTAGAGCCTTACTTTTGCACGTGTGGAGAGAGAGAGAGTGTGTGTGTGTACTGCAACTAAAAGTGTGACACTAATCGAAATTTTCGTTGAGAAAACAAAAGTGCAAACTGAAGAAAAACGTGAGTATAGATTCTTTCTAATTGATTTCTACATCTAAGAAAATAAATTAACAAGGATCTCATAAAGATATTAACGAGAAAATTATAATATACTTGATACTTTCTATGACCAAATTTACAAGACATCAGCGACTAAAAGTATAATTTAAATGATAAACTGTAAAAAACTATGTTTTTAAAAATATGTTTGGCGGTCTATAAGAAGATGATAGGGTATACAATATCTGATTAAGTGTGATATATATATAATAAAAATACTACCCTACCCTTTTTTGATGTGAATAAACCAGCTATCATTTTATTTTCCATGTACTTTATATGACAATTCATCATCAGTTATTTTATAAATATTATTGTATCTATGATGTGAATTTTTATATATTTACTTGAAATATATGTCAGTTAAATTCAAATATCAGTCAATAAAAAATTGGAGAATCTCTTTTTTCTTCCACCATATAAACAGTGGAAAGCCATTCAAGTGGTCTGCCTCTCTCTCTATTCTATTATTCCTGGTTGGTTTCTCTTCTTTTAATCTCTAACCTCAGAAAAAAATGAATCCAAATCTCCTTGAGAAAGATCAAACAAGTAATGAAACTATCCATGGGCTGAGAAGATTCAAAGAAGCAAACAACTTCGAAACTGCACCAAACTGGCAGACCAACTTCTCTCTCGCTAGAAACCATCCTCTCAACAAATCATCAGTCTCAGTCTTGAAGTCGGAAGATGAACATGAAAAAAGGAGGGGTAAAAGTGGAATAAAAGGTAAAGTATGCTCAAGAGGACACTGGAGACCAACAGAAGATGCTAAACTCAAGGAGCTTGTTGCCCAGTTTGGTCCACAAAACTGGAACGTGATTGCTAACCACCTTATTGGTAGATCAGGTACATTTATTTATCTATTGATTTCTTACATAAAATTCCATAAATATAAATGTTTTCTTTAAATACTAATTGAAAATAATTAGATTTGTTAAAAACAAAATGTCCAACTCTTTTCCCCCACAAATAAGCATTTTCTTCATTTAACCCAAAGGGTATTTTCTCCAAAATTAATGCCAACTAAAATTAGTATCTTTTATATACATAACTAATCAATTAGACAAAATTATGTTTAGGGATATAAGTATTTTGTTACAAAAAAGAAGAATATAAGTATTTAATCATACACATCAGTGATATAACTTGATATTTTTAAAGGTTAACTAATGGTGCGTTTTTTATTTCAGGCAAGAGTTGTAGATTGAGATGGTTTAACCAGCTAGACCCAAGAATAAACAAGAGTGCCTTCACTGAGGAAGAAGAGTTAAGGCTTTTAGGTGTTCACCGAGCCTATGGCAACAAGTGGGCTTTGATCTCACGTCTTTTCCCGGGTCGGACAGATAACGCTGTCAAGAACCATTGGCACGTCATCATGGCTCGACGGACTAGAGAAAGTCAACGACAACGTCATCAGCCTCCTGATGATGCACCGTCAGGAAACGCTGAAATGGCAGTCTCTTCCTCGTGTAATCACGGTGATGAGTTCTTGGGTACGGTGGTGAATGGTACTTTCATCAATGAAGAAGATGATGAAGATGACGATGGTTCAGCTGTCTCTACTTGTACCACGGAGCTCTCTCTCACTCCGCCTTCTTCAACTCACCAGCCTCGCTTCTTCAATTACGATAATACCCTTGCCTCAGGTAACACAACTTGTGTATTCTATTTTTATTATCTTAACTTTTTTAGTTAAAAGCTAAGAAACCGTCTCTTAAATCCTGCTAAGAGATTTGTCCTAAAAAAACCTCCAATAAACATGCTTGAAAATCATCTTCATGACGTTCTTGAGATATGAAAAGTATAGAAACTTGAAATGTTTTTAGCTTAGTTTCAAGTTTTGCTAAGACGGTTTTTTTAGTAGATCAAATCACATTAAATGATATAGATGTTACATAACCGACGACGAGTGACCACTCCTGATAATTTTCATATATGTGGCAATAATTACAAATTTGAATGACAAGAGAGAAAGAAACAGTGTTTTACATCGTAATAGTACCTACAGGTATAATAATATAAGGAGTTGTGGTACAGTGTCACATTACTATTTCAATACAACAAAATTTCACGTGGGGGCTAAAAACATTATTTGATAATCTTGCAGGTAAAGCTGGTCAGTGTGTGCAGAAAGCAGAAGTAAATGGCAAATATAGTATAAAGTTGGACCATCAAAATCACCACACAATCACAGTCAGTGAAAGAAAGGTGGAAATGAAGATGAAGAGTGGCCTTTATTTCTTTGATTTTCTTGGAGTTGGAGCTTCTTGATTAATATTAGGGATGAAGATTTAGGGTTCATGATAAGGGAACTAATTGTTCGATAAAGAAAATGGGTTCAGTTTCTTTTGTTTACCTGGTTAAGTTAGCCATGTTTGTTTAACATTTTAATTTGGGCTTTGTAGAAGTTAGCCGGGGTAGAAGTGAAAAAAAGAGAGTAAATAACGTCCTGAAAGTCTGTAATCAACAAATAAAAATGTTTAATACTCCGATGTAACCTCCTTTCCAGTAGCATTAGCATAAGTTTTAGTAAAACTTTTGCAATTATTTTTGTCTCGTTTCTTATACAACGCACATTGAATCCAGAATACTGCACATCCATACTAGGAGTATAAATTAACCATTAGAATCCAATATTTGGTCGTAAAATTGCATTGTCTATAGAAGATGTTTTTTTTTCTTGGGTGGGGATACAATAAATACTAATAAATGTGGAAAATAAATTAAATCTCACTAACAGAAGAGAAAAACCGGTTACTCGACTTTGGTCAGGCCCTTAGAGCAGCAATATCGGGGTTTCTTATTGTAAGGCAAAAGAAGGCTTTAAAATCGCCAAATAAGAGACGAGTTGGTTGGGTATTTTGCACTGTTCGCGGGCCCCACTGACACGTGGCGGCCCGCGATTGGTTCAATTTTTTTTTTTTTTTTTTTAAATCCGTAAAAGCCAAAAAAAAAAAAAAAAATAGGAGACCCTAATGGGTATTTGCATTAATCATGCTCTTAGTGTCCGTTCAATTACTTATACAAGCTACATATTTTAGTTGGGTCTAAGAACACAAAAGAAACCCATATACCGTCTTAAATCCCATATTCAGTCTTTAAACAAAGGGACCTATAAAGCCCACATTAAAGTGGACTTAATACATCAAAACTTCTTTCACAAATAGAAAATAGCTATTTAGTTGTTCAGAAAAAAAAGAAGCTATAGTGGTCTGTGACACTTAATGGCTTGTATGTTACCAAGTGTTGTTATTCATATATAATTTAATCGGGAAAATCACATTAAAAACTCTGAAAATGTTATATACTTCAAACCTTCAATTTTTTTCTAGCAATTTAATCTTCAAAATGGCATTTGTGTTATAAAAACTTTCAACCTAACTTACTTATTCACCAAGTAAAATATTGACTTATTGAACACGTAAGAATGATAGAAATATCTGTTTTTCCAAAATTAATTACTTACTTAATAAAATTAATAAAAATTCAAAAATTAAATAAAAAATCAGAAAAGTAAACAAAAATTCAGAAGATTAAATAAAAATCAGAAATTAAGTAAAAAAACAGAAAATAAATAAAATAAAATTAAAATACAAAATTAAACAAAATAATTAAAACTTCAGTAATTCACAAAATTGAAAATTTTCGAAAAATCAAAATATCCTTTTAAGAAAAATTACAAGATTATTTTTTAAAAGAAAACTGAGATATCATTAGCAATAACAATTTCAAACATATCGCTGATAATGCTGATGATTTTTCACATAACCATTAACAATGACGGCTTTTGACATATCTCCAATGATAATTTACAACATCATCATTGAGAATGACGGTAAATATGTAAATAAAAATGTTTTGAAAAATAACAGTTTTTAACATCGTTTTAAAATGACATTTCAACGTTGTTAAAAATGTCGTTATTGACATATCTACCGTCATTTTTAATGATGATGTCAAAAATTATCGTTGACGATATGTAAAAACCGTCATTATTAATGATTATGTGATAAACCATCATTGTGATCAAAAATGATAAATTTAAATTTTTTTGTCAATGATGATATGTCACTTTTTCTTTAAAAAATAATCCTATAATTTTTTGGAAATATTTTTAACTTAAGAGAATATATTTGATTTTTTTTTAATTTTCTACTTTTTGTTTTTTTTTATGAATTTTAATTTAATTATTTGTTAATTTTTATTTATTTTCTTAATTTTTCTTTAATTATCCAAATTTTAATTTATTTTCTGATTTTTATTTAATTTCCTGATTTTATCTATTTTTATTTATTTTATTAGTTAAATAATTATTTTTGAAAAAATCGTCACTTTATTTTTTTATATGTACAATGTTAACTTTTTTCTTTGATGAACAAACAAGATTAGTGGAAAGTTTTTATAATAAAATGTCATTTTTTTATTTTTTAATAAAAATGTCAATTTGACGTTTAAAAGTACTAACAAAAAATTTAAAGATCTAAAAGTGTTAGTAGATCACACTTTGATAAAAATATCACTTCCACATTCCCCAAGCACACCAGGACAGGAGTTCGCCCTAAAACACTCTCTGCCCCGATTTTCGAGGTACAGCCGCCTACTGACTTTCTCGACGCTGGCGAGGGCTCTGTCCGCCGGCGTCGGGTCCGTTGTTCTCTGCTTGTCTCCGTTCTCTGCTCGTCTTCGCCTTCCTCTCATTCCACCGTCGTCGTCATTGTTCGTGTGTGTGTGTTCGTCGTTCTTTCTGGCGTCGTCTTTGTCCTTCTGATTTTCACCTCTCTCGCTGTCAACCACTCTCCCCTGAAACCGGTTCTTATGGTGAGAAAAGTCGATTTGTTTATGCTTTCTAGATCTCCTTCTATCGGATCTGTAATTTTTTGGGGGGCTCTCCATCTCCATCTCCTCTCCTCCTTGAGTGCCATCTGCAACCTCCGGGATTTACCATCGCGCTGCATCTGTTACTCCGTTTTAAATGCTGGACAAGTCTCATCCGACGAGGTAATCATATTTAACACCTTTAGATCTGCGAATCACCGCTCAGAAATATCATCTCTCCTGCCGGGTAATGTGCCTTGCCGCTCGCCATCATTTCACCCTCCTCACCGAGGAGGAGTCTTACTCCGACGAGACCCTTCGCCGCGCCCTGTATTTTTTCCAGAAGACCGGAGATTTGCACCTTCATCCTTCCATCCAACTGCCAGCCTAGTTTCAAAGCCCATTTTATGGGGTAAGCTGTTCTCTTTGACCAGTTTGCTAAGAGTTTCCGATGGATTCATTGGGGTTTTTACCGAAACTATTATGTTCACAACGTTATATCTCTCTTGCTCGAAGACTATATTAATGTTCTTTTTACTGGTGGGTTCACTGGGTACGTCTTTTTCACTATCATCGATATCACCATCGTCATCAAGTGCCTTCTCTTTGAGAAGTGGTTTACCTTCTGCTCAAAAGCAAAGGTGTATTTCCAAGTCTATAACCGTCTTGCTATCTTGTGGAGCGGTCCATTTGGGGCCTGAAGATGCAGCGGATTTCGTTTCGACGATATTCCGAGGTGCGGACTGGATATCAACGTCACTATTCAATGTGACTAAGTTGCAACTTCCCGGCTTTGCCGTGGTTTTGGTTTTGACGCACTCAAGCTTTGCTTTGAGTTCGCTGTCGTCTTATCTTAGAGGTTTCTCTACTCCTATCATGTATGTTTTATGGTTTTATGCTTGTAGCGCTTTGAACTCTTGTAGTCCGAATCTTTAACTTTATAATGAAAGTGGTGTTCCAAAAAAAAAAAGATCACACTTTGATAATTTTTAATGCGATTTTCCTAATTTAATTCCGAGATGAACACACAAACAAATAATCGTAGATCGAGAAGGATATCAAATATTTATACATTTCACCCAGTATTGGAATTTATACTAATATCTATTATGGAAAAGATAATAATAACTTAATTAATCTTTCAGTTTAAAAACTTCAACATTTTATTCCACAAACTAGATCTCACTTAAGATTTTGCTTTGTTAATTAAGGTGTTTATGTTCAGGCTAGCAAGAATCGACAAGAAAACAAAATATCTTACGAGTCCAACATCTATACTAATACTAAAAGGGCATAATTCTGCCCTCTCAAGCCCTCCACGTCGGATTAAAAAATCCACCTATTAGAGGTCATTTTTCTGCCACGTCATAGACCAACATAAACATTTGGGCTTTGTTTAATTTGGCCCAAGTTTCTTTCTGACCCATCTATTCTCAAATTGGCCATGAGTAATTTTACTTTGCCGACATTGTTCCCATCCCCATCCCTTCCCAGACTCGCCGTTCCTTCTCCACTTTGTCGGCATCTCCTACGTTTCTCTAACTTATACGTTTCTCCAAGATTAAGTCGGTATCACACCACTAAAACTCATTAAAGTCCTTTTAGACCTTTAATAGATGTCACCTTTTCAACTCCCTGCGTTTCTTGACTTATTTAAACTCATACTCCAAATCTTTGCTCCACACACAATCCTATCAAAACGGCGAAGAAGCAGATCTTGAGGCTCATCCTTTGACACGGAAGAAATCTTAATTTCATAAAGATATTCAATATGAAGAAAAGGAAGCAGGTTTAACCACTGCGATTTGATCTTCATTTCTTCAAAATCGTCATTCATTTACGTGATTTGGTCAAAATTAGGAACTCAAACATTGTTTCTTATAGGTTGGTGGGAACTCTTCTGATTTCGAAACAGAAACTTCTACATCTCATGTGTTCGCTTCGACTCTTCCTTATTTTAGTTTCAGTTTCATCACTTACTTTGAGTTTTCTGTTAATTTCAGAGGTTGTTCCTAAAAGTGTTCTATGTCTGAATCAGCAACTTCAAGGTGGATGATTCCACTCCTGAGGCACTGACAATCACTCATATCCCTCTTGATCCAATTCTCTTCTGGGGACTAACAGTATTAGAATGAGCATTTACTCTGAAGGAGTTCCTTTCAGCTAACGAAACGGTTGAAAAGAAATTCAGAGTATTAATATGCTTTACTTGAAGCTACCAGTATTGTTTGATTCTGTGATATTTTCATTTTTGTTTTGTTTGGTACTACATGTAACTACCTTCGTCTTTCTGGAGTTCTTGAATGGGCTAATGTAATACTAAATGAATTACTCTTCTTACCATGATAAGGACAAGAATTTACTGTAAATATGGCTTCTTAGTTGAAGTTATAGAGGTGAGGTGAGTAGCCTATGTATTAGCATGTTTAATTTTATCAAATGAGCATCAAAGTTGCTTTTCTTTGCTGACTCCACACCCCGAAAGATTGGGTTGACCATATTGAGCTCAAGATTGTAGACATCGTGGAATCCTCTCCGGAAATAGGGAAATGAGGATAAATGGTTTATACCGTGACGAGGATATTAATTTTCCCAGCTCCACTAATTATGTGATTTTAGATCACCTTTTGTGCAGTGTTTTTCCATCAATAAAAAACAAATGAATATAATTATATACCCTAGGAACACACGTAATTTCATGTTTTTTATATATGGTGGTAGCATGGTGGGAGAAATCAATAATTTTATTAAGTGGTTCTTTAATTTTCTATAAGATTCTTTTGGAAACGAACCAGACATTTTGAATAAGAATTATAAGATAGATAGTTGCTTCTTACATAGACCAGCATATTATCAAAGGCTATGCATAAGCCAGTCCCCAGCCTCCCGCGAACTACTGGAGAGAACATCTACTATCTTAATGTTCAATGCTAAAGAGTAATATCTTACAATCTCTTTTCACTACTGGTATTTTTGTTCAAAATCCCAATAGGCAAACCAGAACCTCCATCTATGACATAACATCACAAAATTACAAACATAATTGGTACATGTGAATTACCATGCCCTAGCTAAGACAAAACACTGGACACCCTCTGTTTTATGGTCTAATGATGAACTCAATTCACAATTAAATAGTATGTTTTCTAGAATGTATTTTTTTTTTGTTCACATCACATAATTGTCAATATCTATGTATTATTTTTAAAGAATCAATGAATCATGTATATAAATTGAAATAAAATTAATATAAAATAGTAAAGAACATAAAATTATTTATATAAAATTAAATTGATTTAGTGCAAATTTATTGGAAAGCTAACATCAAACAAATGAAAAAACACATTATAATATAAGCTAAACAACACTCAAAATTATTTCAATAAAATAGTTAATGTATTCATGTTGCAATATAACAAACTCAAAAACATTTTTACTACAAATTGATTCCATAATTTTAAGTTTTCATATTTCATTTTCAAAATTTACAGACAAATAATCCGCGCGTAGCACGGACTACGACCTAGTTTATTTAATCTATAATTATACACGATAGACATAAAATCAATAAAAAGTAAAAATAAAATAATCGAACGTATACGTTGTAAGTTGCAACACAAGATAACCAGTTCATGTCTGTCTCGGTACCTGTCGATGAGAAAATGAAATCAAATAACAAAAAATGAAATTTATTGAACAAAAAGAATAATATAATTGTGTTAATTAATCGACTGATGACCATATTGTAAAACCCTAACGAGAAATGGCTGTCTATTTGTTTGACCAAGAATATAATTTCCCAAGAACTCTTTTGCCAATGAACTCAATAAAATACTTATCCTCAAAAAGTCGGATTTCATTGGTTCTTATGTTTATTTGTATATTCTTATTAAAATTGAAATATATCATGTTTATAAAAGTAACTAACAAAATCTAAAATGTCACATATACATATACTGATATACACAGTTTCTTTTTGTTTTTGATTTGTTAACCTACAATTATATATAAATACGTGTAGCTGACATCGATCTGTAAAGCTTTACTTAAATCACAAACTTCAGTTACGGATATTCATTTATTGCATAAACCGACAATCGTCAAACTTAGTATATAAGAACATGTCCATTGGGGATTCTTAGAAAAAGATTTTTAACAGGATTTAAAAATTGGTTCTTAATTTTAACAAAGAAAAAATTAAGAACCGGTTCTTAAATCCTTATTTAAGAACCAGTTCTTAACATTTTCTTTGTTAAAGTTAAGAACCGGTTCTTAAATCCCGCTAAAAACCTCTCCCTAAGAACCTTCAATGGAAATGGTCTAAGTATTTAATTATATTTTATGCTGAAATATTTTATGATCTAGCTTAGATACAGACTGAACTGGGTTCTCGACATCAATATCTGCAGATATATAGGACTTGGCCGGAATAATTAGGTTTCAGCACATTCTAAACACATGATCTGATAATTTAAAGGAAAACAGACTTATCTAGCAATTTATAGAAAAAGGATTAACAGATGAACACCCAAAGGGTCTGAAAATCATTAATGAATTGATTTATGAGTAGTTTTGTTTATATGTCTATATTAATTAGATAGATAAAAGTGAGTTAAACGGAGTTACCAGGAAATAAGATTGGCCATGTTGTAAAGAATGCATCAAGAAACCAAACTCATCAATGGGAAGAGGAAGACCAGAGGAATGCATTAACACCAAGTCTTCACCGAACATTGCTTTCATGTCTATTGCTCCTTCTGTTACTTCCGTTCGAACTCCGTTTATGAACACCGTCATTAACCCTTTTATTTATTTATTTATTTTTAAAAATTAAAAAAATACAAAAAGAACATTTTTGAGAATTCTCTCTCAAAATACACAAATTAACCTAACTTAAAATTCGAGCTCTTGGTTTGAAACTCACTTTCAGAACATTCTATAAAAACAGGACTCATCCAAATATTGGTGACCTTTTAATTACTGGTTGATAATCTAAAAACCAAAAAGTTTGCGGTATAAAAGAAAAATATGAGGCATGCAAATTAATGATTTTCACCTTGTTGGTAGTGGAAACTGTAGTTTTGATCAGATGGGTTTGAATTTGTTGCATCATTGAAGCTGTGATGATGATGATGATGATGATGAGGATGATCAGACTCATGTCCATACATTGTGAAGAGATTCTCCATGCCATTGTCACTTTCACATCCACCAGAGGAAGAAGACAATAGGCCGAGAAGAAACGAAGAGACATGAGATGAGGGCTCATTAAAGAAGTAATAACCTGATGAGTTGCTACAACTTCCAAATCCCAAATTATAATTAATTTCCCTGTTGCTGTAAGGATAATGCATGCTCATGCTCATCATGTGCTGCTTGTCTTCAGCTGCTCTGGAGGAGGTGACGGCTGCGGCTTGAAGCTGCCGCTGTCTCCGGCGAGATCTTGAACGTCGGTTTTGAAACCAGTAGAAGACGTTTGCGTCACCCACCGCACCAAATTGCTCAAGCATCTTTCTTATCCTCACCGTTTCTTCTTTTGGTGGGTTAACAATACCGCTGTTGAAGATGGATTCGAGTATCAAGATTTGCTCCGGTTTAGGTGACCAACGGGACCGAACCGGTTCGGTAGAATTAGAGGGTGCAGAGGGCGAACGGCCCTGCCCGGTAGGGCTTTGTGATGATCCTTCTTGATCCATTGCCTGTGAAGACTGCTAGATTCCTTCTTTCGTGTTTTCGGATAATGGATATAAGAAAAGGAAGGAGATTTTGTGGTGACTTGAGCTTTGTGGGAAGTTCTGTTATAAATTATTTATAGGAGAACCAACTAGCTTTGATTTTTATTAGGCATTCCGCCACTCAGATTTGATTTTTGTTAGAAGAAATTATTTATAATATTTGAGTTTTTGATAGAAAAGTAAAATTACTTTTTTTCTAGTATTTACACCGAAAAAAACTTATAGGAGAAAGTTACTCCATATATATATTTTTAATTTAAGTTATGGTTTTAAAAGTTGATTTGTGCGGACTATCCACTAATATTTTCTTAAATTGATCTAAACTAGTTTAAACTTGTTAAATTAAAAAAATAATGTTAATATGAATTAACAATTCTTTTAATTTTTGTTTTTTATATTTAATTTGATAATTCATCAAAATAATTTTTATAGTTAAACTCGAGAACTAAAATATTTATATAAATGTTAAAATGTATAAAATAATCAATAATTAATTAATATCTAAACTCTGCATATTTTCAATTTGTTTAACAGCTAATTTTTTATACAGCGTCTAGATAGCACTTAAAAATTTATTAAATATTGATTTAAATATTACACTACTGTAATGCTCTCGCTATGATTTAGATATTGTATATATGTACGGTCAAATATATTAACACGTATTCTAAGAGAGACGAAATATGTAAACTGGGGTTTCATAACATTTGATGATATATATACCAAGATAAACTAAGCGGTGGTAGTATAGTGGTAATTTCTTAAAGTTTGATGTATATTAAATCATATCAGTTGTAGATTCAATTTTTTTAAGAACTAAATTATTATTATTTGACGAGTCTGGAATTCAATTTTGGTTCAGGTGGTTAATATGGTAGGACATAACAGATGATTGGTCCATTTTTAGTATTAATTGGATGATATTTCAAATTTGATTTAGACAATATGGTATATTTTTTGGATTAATTCACTTTGTAATACTAGATGCGTTTTCTTTGGGGGCAACCGAAACAACTGATAAGATTTATATAAAAAAATTTATATATACCAAGATTGCTAGGAAGGCTTTCATATTGCATTATTGGACCAACTCACAAATAGAACTCTGGTTCGCGTTTTTCTCAATCTTGATTTTACAATAGTTACTTTTACAAGTGATAATACACTAAAACAAAAATAATTATTACATTCAAGTTACGAAAGTACGTCTGAATGTACGTTTGAATTTAAACTGAATATAATATACTTTAAAGTTAATGAGTGTGGAAAGATACAATCGGCGACGGTCTGTTCCATGCAGATGGATTCTGGTTTTTGATGATCGATGCTATTTTCTTAGCTGTTACATTGTTTCTTTTTGTTTTATCATCTCAAAATACTATATAAAACTCCAGTTCCTCTGTACTTTTTCTTGCTTTTCACGTGGCCACCCGTTGAAGTTATAACTGATCGAGTTATTTGGCACATATATTGTTTTTATTTGACCAAGAAAATATAATTTAGTCACTTGATGAGTGAGGGAATATGTATGTGTGTATATAGTATATGGTAAATGTGAATTGCCATAATGATGTTAAGATATATTAAAAAACATATAATTTTATATATTTCCAAAATAAAAATATAATTACTTATATACATAACTATATTTTAACCAATAGAAAAATAAAATAAAGAACTTTATTAATAAATTTTGTATTTAAACTCTAAAATCACACTTATTTTGAAACAATTTTTTTTTCTACAACGACAATTAAATCGAAACGAAGGGAGTAATATCCGAAAAGATTCCCCTGACTTCTATATACAATGTACACGTTTAGCTGAAATTCCCTTTAAATTTATTTATTAGATTTTATAATTCATGCACGTCAGGGAACACAGAGAAACTACTACTAGGAGTTGTGAAACAATCCTCCCGTGACTTGTTAAGTAAAAGGAATCTGAAGACCTATATCATCTGCGTCTTCTGTACAGCTTTTTCCAGTTTTTTATTCTTACGTCATATATTTGTAAAAGGAGGTAACGATTGTCCAGATCATTTTATCTAATTTATTATTATTATTACCGACTGTGACTGAGTTGATACAACTGGGTATTACTTGTCTCTTATAACTTCTCCAGCTGTTTGTCCTTTTTCCGCAAGACGGAAATTGATTTTCTAATTAACTGGTACATATATAAACACATAATATATATTTTAACCAGTTTGTATTTCAGAACCAGGACATATAATTTAATAGTTTTTGTTAGGATCTTTCACCTCCCAAACTAAAATTCGCGTAACGCATGTTATTAAAAGAATATCTAAACAAATATTACCTCTATTCTACAAAGATTGTAGTTTTAAAGTTTTCATACACTTTAAAAATGAAATTACAAATACCAAAATAACTATATTTTAATATATATACTCTTTTAAAAAAGTTATCATACGTAACAATTGTCTTAATTAATATGGACAAAATAAGAAAAAAACTATAAGTTATTTTGAAAATATAAAACTACAATCTTTATAAACAAATAAAAATTTCAAAGCTACAATTTTTGTGAAACAAAGAGAATATAATATTTAAAGTTAACTTAAGTGTTACATGCATCAAAAATAAGGTAATTAGCAATTCTACTTATTGTATGATTCTCCATGTATAGTTAATATATGCACACAATACGCGTACGTCATGAAGCATTAGAAACTTTAATGAATCGAACATTGACATTGGTAAAGAAAAGGTCTTATAGTTAGCATAAAGTATACATCTAGGGATCCGGCAGAGACTGTACGAGGATTCACAAAATTGATTCTTTAAGCCACTCTCGGTGTGGTCCTGAAGACCAAAATCTTGTAATAGTTTGAGACTTCTTTCTGAAATCTTCCTTACGTGGTCCTGCTCTGTAACAATTAGTCTACGTACGGACTCTCTTTAATATGTATATATACTCAGGCCTACTTGATATTAATAATATACCTACATATATGCGATTACCTAGAACAATTTACATATATGCGATCACCTAGAACAATTTTCTATATCGAAAATCTTTTGGCCTTTCAAAATGTTAAGAATCTTTTTATAATTTAATGCATTTTAGATTTGTTTTACATATGTACTCAGCATATAGTTTAACTGCATTTGTTTTATCCATTTTCTTTGTACCTATGACGGACTTCCTTAGAGCATTATTATCCCTAAAACGCTATTAAGAGTTCTTATTTTTCTTTTTGTCAGATTAAAAAAAAAACAATCGTGGACCGCTACATATTACTAGGGTCCGCGAGCAGTGTAAGAAACGGTTCCAAAAAAACCCTGGATAATGATACTCTTAGATCAACTGAGGAAAGCTACTTTTGACAAAGGTCACACATAAACTGGCTAAGGAGTTTTTAACACAATCTTCTTCCACAAGTTAACGCAAGTCCGCAACTTCTACAATTTCATCCGCTCCTTCACCTTACCATCTTGTGAGGTGATTACTGACCCTCTCCGTATGTGAGCAATGGCCATTGCTCACTTCAGGCAGCTTCTCGCCCCTCAAACTCAACTCACCTCCACTTCCTCTGGTTCCAGATTCTCTCATCTTACCGCTGCCTGTAGAAAATATAATAGCAATGGTTAGGATACCAACATATGAACATATTAAGAATACAATTTTTAATCTAAACTCAAAGAGGTCACTTGGACTTCTTATGTACTGATTTTCTTCCTTATGCAGTTAACATCACTATTCTTGTACTTGTTCCAGAAAGGATAGATGCCTCAGCTGTCTCTGACTTCAGGTCGATCTCCTGTTGCAGCATTATATATAAACTGACCTCCAAGCTTCTTGTCAAGCCTCTCAAGCCCTGCTCCCATCTCTCATTCTTCCTAACCAAAAAGCGTTTGTTCAGGACATGATCCTGGTTGAGAACACCATTTTAGTTTCAGAAATCGTCAATGGATATCATAGAGGAAGGTCATGCAAGAATCAAAATCAAGGTTGATATAACTAAACTTTACACTATTGATTGGGGATTCATACTTAGCCTTCTACAAGGAATCAACATACCACTCACTTACCTCTTTTGGCTATACGCATGTGTTACTATGCCGAACTTTATGGTTGGCTTCAATGGAACAATGCGAGGCTTCTTAAGGAGTACAAGAGGGTTAAGGCAAGGAGACATTTTACCCCTTATTTATTTGTAATGACCTTGAACTGTTTGTTTATTATGCTAGATAAAAGAGCAGCTAAAGGAAAATTCGAGTACCACCATTACTACAAGAACTTTAAGCCAACCCACTTATGTTTTGTGGATGACCTTCTCATTTTTGGGATGGTTCCCTTCAATCAGTCAATGTCCTGGAAATAATTCAGTAATTCACTGATGTCTTTGGATTAGCAGTCAACATCTCCAAAACCAGCTTCTTCTCTTGTAGGACCCAGCAACTTGAGATACATCAATTAGTCAACAAAAATGGCCTTTCACATGGTATTCTTCCTGTAAGGTATCTCGGGGTTTTCCTATGCACAAATTAAAGAAGCTTTCACTAGCTAACTATGAACCACTTATCCAACAAGTGAAGAAGAATGTAAACAACTGGAGTGCTAGGTCCCTTTCTTATGCTTGGTGACTACTGTTAATCTTTTATCAACCGCTTGTGTTACACAACGATCACAGTGTGTTACACACGAATGCGAAAATAAAGAATAAGATAGACGTTTCAGGCTTATTTTCCAAGTTACGAATTTTCTTAACTTGTCTGGAAATACTTTTATATTATTGAGATTCTGTGATATTGTTTACAACTTATGATTGACCTTTATATAGAGATCGAATCATTGCAAGTATAAGAGACACAACTCTTCATACTAAAAGACACAACATGAAGAGTTACAACTCTTTGTGTAATAACTAACTTATGTAAATGTATTAAGGAGAGATTAGATTATATAGTTTAACACTCCTCCTTAATCATATCTCGACTTCACTCCAAGCTGCTTCCTGAGATCTTCAAATCTTGAACCGCCCAATGCCTTTGTGAGAATGTCTGCGAGCTGATCATCCCCTTTGCAATACTTTAGTTCAATGATTCCTTTCTTCTCAACTTCTCTCACGAAATGGTACTTGATCTCTATGTGCTTCGTCCTTCTGTGTTGCACTGGATTCTTCCCAATTGCTATTGCTGATTTGTTGTCACATAAGATTGGAATGCCTCCTTCAAACTTATGACCAAAATCTTCAAATAGTCTTTGTAACCACACGGCTTGATTTGCTGCTGCACACACGGCTATGTACTCCGCCTCAGCCGTTGATTGTGCCACTGTTTGTTGCTTGCTTGATTGCCAACAAAACATAGCTGAACCAAGGGTAAACACATAACCTGAAGTGCTTTTCTTGTCTTCCTTAGAACCACCCCAATCGCTGTCTGAGTAGCCTACAAGTCTTGGTTCTTTCACACTTGTAAAATGCACTCCAAAGCTTGATGTTCCTTTGACATATCTTAACACCCTTTTGGCTTCTTGGTAATGCTTCATGTGAGGTGATGACATGTATCTTGAGAGATAGGCGCTTGCATACATCACATCAGGTCTTGTTGCACACAAGTACAAAAGCCCTCCAACTATGCTTCTATACTTAGTCGGATCTCCATACTCTTTGTCATCCTCAACTCCTTTCTTTTGTGGTGTAAGTGGAGTGCTTACACTCTTACTGCCTCGCATCCCAAACTTTTCAACAAGTTTGTTTGCATATTTTTCTTGTGAAAGAAATATGCCTTCATCCTTTTGGATTACTTCCATTCCAAGGAAGTAGTTCAACAATCCAAGATCCATCATCTCGAACTCTTTCTTCATATTCTCCTTGAATGTGTTGATGATCTCAATGTTGCTTCCTGTGATGATTAAATCATCCACATATAAACTCACGATCAACACATCTCCTCCTTGCTTCAAGATGTATAAGGCTGCATCATTCATACTCCTCTCAAAGCCGTTTTGAAGAAAGTATGAGTCTATCCTTCCATACCATGCCCTTGGGGCTTGCTTTAAACCATATAAAGCCTTGTGTAGCCTCAACACCTTTTGTTCCTTTCCTTGTGTCACATACCCAGGTGGTTGTGTGACATACACTTCTTCTTTTAGCTCCCCATTGAGAAAGGCTGACTTTACATCCATTTGATACAAACGCCACTTCATCTGAGCCGCATATGCAAGTATGGCTCTTATTGTATCATGTCTTGAGACAGGGGCAAACGTCTCAAGGTAGTCAACACCATATTCTTGAGAGAATCCTCTTGCAACTAGCCGAGCCTTATGCTTGATGTGATTTCCGCTTGCATCGGTCTTGATCTTGTAGATCCACTTCACACTTATCACATTCTTCTTTTCTGGCTTGTCTACTAGTTCCCATGTCTTGTTCTTCTCAATCATGGTTATTTCCTCATCCATTGCCTCTCTCCATTCCTTCTTACCACACGCTTCATCATAAGTGTATGGTTCTTCATGTGCATGAAGACAAGCCTCTATTGCTTGAGCCGCTTCTTCAAGTTCAACTCTTGGTGCCTTTTCCATGATTTCAATCATGGACTTGAACTTCCTTGGTGGCTCAGAATCTTCTTCATCTTCATCACTTGTATCATGAATATTTTGAATGAAAACAGGGCTGGAAGTACCTTCGGTTTGATCCATAGGTGATTGATTGTCTTCCATAGACAACACCGGGATGGAAATACCTTCGGTTTGCTCCACAGGCGATTGATTGTCTTCCATAGACAACTCAAATGTCTTCTTGACTTCTTCTTGCCTTTTCCAATCCCACTTTTTGTTTTCTTCAAATTCTACATCTCTTGATACTTCAATCTTCTCATTTTCCAAAATGAGAACTCTATAGCCTTTGGATTGATTGCTATATCCAATAAAAACTCCACGTTTTGCCTTGACGTCTAGCTTCCTCCTCTTTTGATCTGGGATATGTATGTAACATATGCTACCAAACATTCTCATGTGTGACACATCTGGCTTGTGTCCACACCACTTCTCTATGGGAGTGACATCCTCTTCTATTGCCTTTGATGGTAGACGGTTTTGAAGATATGAAGCAGTGTATACCGCCTCTGCCCATAACTTGAGCGGTAAGTCTTGTTCTGCCAACATCGTTCTAGCCATCTCCACCAAGGACCTATTCATGCGCTCCGCAACTCCATTTTGTTGTGGTGAATAAGGCAAGGTAACTTGCTTATTGATTCCTTCTTCTTCACAAAACCGGTTGAATTCTTGTGAAGTGAACTCACCACCTCCATCTGATCTCAATGTCTTGATGGTACAACCCGATTGCTTCTCCACCATTGCTTTGAACTTCTTGAACATTGAGAAGGTTTCTGATTTTTGCTTCAGGAAGTATACCCAACACATGTGAGTATAGTCATCCAAAAATAGCAAAAAATATCGGCTTCCATCAACTGATTGGTGTTGCATCGGCCCACATACATCAGTATGCACAATCTCAAGCTTTTCTCTTGTCTTAGTTTGAGATTCTTTTGGGAAGCTTTTGCGTGATTGCTTTCCAAGTCTACACGCCTCACATGCTTCCTTCCTGACTTTAAACTTTGGTAATCCCTTTACCAAGTCTTTGTCTTGCATTTGTTGCAACCTTTTGTTGCCTACATGACCAAGTCTTTTGTGCCATGTCTCCATTTTGTCTTGCTCACTTGCGCTCATCGCTTCTTCTTCTTGAGCCGATCTCATCCTGATCTTGTAGCTCTTGTGAGTCATTGGGATATTCATTATCCTCCTGCCTTTTGCATCCTCTATGAGGCATCTCTTCTCTTGGAAATTCACCCGGTATCCTCTTGAAACCATTTGTGGAACACTCAACAAATTTTTCGCCAAACCCGGAACCAAGAACACATTCCTGATGGTCCTCTTGCCATCATTAGTCATGACGGTAATATCTCCTTTACCGGCTGTCATGACTATGCTTCCATTTCCGATCTTTATCGGAACCTTGATACTCTTATCAAGACATGAGAAGTAATTCTCCTCCTTTGTCATATGGTTAGTGCATCCACTGTCTACTAACCAGACATCTTCCATTATCGTTGTTGTTGCTTCACTTGCACTGAACAACATATGGTCTTCATTCAAGTCTTTTTCTTCAAGACTTACATGTGCCTTCTCCTTTTTCTTTGAGTAGCACTGACTTGCAAAGTGGCCTAACTTGCCACAATTGTAACACTCCTTGTTACTTCTGTGATCCTTCTTAGGATCATCCTTCTTGTGTTTCCTCAGACACTCACTCTCTGTGTGGTTGTTCTTCTTGCAGAAACCACACCACTTCTTGCCTCCACGGCGCTTTGAGTTGTCTTGTGTGAAACCAGAATTTCTCTGTTTAACACGAGCATCAAATGCTCCTTCACTTGTGCTTTCTTCTCTTGCAGCCAACCTTGCTTCATGAGCTTTCAAAATCCCGATCAACTCTGCCATTTTTGTTGAAGTCAAATCGCTTGTTTGCTCCAATACACTGACTATGCTATCGAACTTGGCTGGGAGAGAGATGAGTATCTTTTGTATGAGTTGTACGTCAGTCTTTTGTTCTCCATGATAAGTTAATTGACTTGCCAAAGCAACCAACTTATCTGTGAAGAACTTAATGTCTTCATTCTCGTACATCTTCAGATTTTCGTACTCCCTTCGCAACGTTTGAAGTCGAATCAAACGAACTTGAGGAGAGCCTTGATACTCTGCCTTCAATGCATCCCACGCCTCTTTGGATGTTGATGCTGCTGCAATCCGTGAGAAGATATGATCAGATACGGCAGTTTGCAAGATTTGCAAAGCCAACGTATCATTCGCCATCGCTTCTTCTCTAAGCGATCTTGCCCTTGCTGTTTCAGGGGTTTCATCCACTTCTGCTGGTGGGGCTCCCACGCCTTCTTCAACCACAGACCATAACTTCCTGGTTTTGAAGATGGTTGACATCTTAATGCTCCAGAAGTCATACTTCTCTCCATCGAATATGGGAATCACTTGATTTTGCATCGTTTCGTGTCCTTCCGATAAATCGTATGCCAAAATCCTCTAGCCTCCTTTTCTTCACGCAAGGTGTTTCTCTTACTAGTGCTTTCTTCTTCGTCCTCTCAAACGTAAAGCTCTGATACCATGTTAATCTTTTATCAACCGCTTGTGTTACACAACGATCACAGTGTGTTACACACGAATGCGAAAATAAAGAATAAGATAGACGTTTCAGGCTTATTTTCCAAGTTACGAATTTTCTTAACTTGTCTGGAAATACTTTTATATTATTGAGATTCTGTGATATTGTTTACAACTTATGATTGACCTTTATATAGAGATCGAATCATTGCAAGTGTAAGAGACACAACTCTTCATACTAAAAGACACAACATGAAGAGTTACAACTCTTTGTGTAATAACTAACTTATGTAAATGTATTAAGGAGAGATTAGATTATATAGTTTAACAACTACTACTGGTTAATAATGTGATTGCAAAGATATCAAACTTTTGGTGCTCTACTTTCTCTATTCGTAAGAAGTTCATAAAATTGATAAATTCAATTCGCGGAGCCTACCTGTGGAAAGGCACAACGAAAGGTCACCATTCCACTTGTGTCTCATGGGAAACAGTCTTTCTATCTAAAGAAAAGGGAGGACTGGGCATTTGTGACCTCCATCATTTGAAAAGGCGTATACTTTGAAGCTAGTGTGGCTCATTTTCTTTATATCAGGATCTATATGGGTTTTCTGGTTCCCAAAAAAACTCTCATGAACTGCAAAACAATCACATTTTTTTGCTATCAGGAAACTTCTGCGAGTAAGAAAGGAGAGACTTACAATATAAGACACATTTTGTGTTTGTATTACTTTGAGGAACACAATGCCCACTTGACACACAAATGGATGCCAGGTGTCTTTTTTTATGACGTAAAAAGCCCTGCTTTCTTCCCCTCATGAGAATACTTCATTTAAGGAGGCAACAATAAGGGTTAGATGCTTCAACTACTATTTTGTTCAGTTCCAATAAATGCTAGTGTGTTTAATAAAAAATTTGGTTTATAGAAAAGAGGTGATGTGATGGCTAACCGACCAAGATAAATGTTAGCATGTTTGGCGGAGGTGATGAATGATTGGTGGTTGGACGGGGCGTGGATGTACTATAGGTGGATTGGTGGATGTAAGATGGTAATGTTGTGGATGGTGGGATGTGGATGGTGTGAACAACGATGGGTGTTATGATTGACATGTGGCCATGGGTGGAACCGTCCATGTTGTTGGTTTTGATGTTGTTGGTTTTACTTGGTATTGTGGATGGTATTGGGTGTTTGTTTGTCTGTCTCTTTGTGTGCCGAATGTGTGGAATAAACAAGAGTCATTGGAGGTGGATATTAGTTTCGTGGATGTTATGTGTATGGACAGATGGAATATGTGCAAGTATCATACAATGGATAGACTAACAAAAAGAGATTAATATACAACAATAGTTTGATACAAGGCAGGTAAATAGGGGTGGGAGTGGTTATGAATCTCCTATTCTAAGGAAGTACCGGTTTCAGCACTCTTCTCCTCAGAAGAGCTATCCCAACAACCTAGACCACAACCCACCTAACAACAACGCCCATGTCCTACAATCTCTTATCCATCAATCTCCTGACCACCTTCTCATGACCATGATTCCCCAATCTAGCCATCTCCGGTGTTCCAGCTGTATGTTCACAATTTTCCCATCCACGCATCACCTGACCACATTCCTTCTCCCTACCAATCTCCTGTCCACCCATCTACTGATCACGAATCCTCAATCCATTAATCTCCGGTGTTCAACAAGCTTGTCCACAATTCCCCCATCCACACATGCCATACCTTCAAGTGGCTTGACGAAGCTACGACCGAAGAGTTATGCTTTTTCGCAGATAAAATTGTTATCCTGCAAGAAGACATCATCAAACTTAAGCAAGAGCTTCTAGATATTAAGAATGACCTTCGTGGGATTGTTGATGTTTTGGAGAGTATTAGATCTACTATTTAGCCTTGAATGACGGATGTTTTAAGGGAAGAACGAGATAGATTTTTTTACAGGGGGAGGGGGGAAGAGATAAGGTTACAAGAGATGAAAAATAATTTAAAAGTAAAAAAAAAATGATTTAATGTAACTAGATGGTTTGTTGGTTAAAGGTTAGTTTGGTAAATTTAGTAAAGGAAAGTGTCTACAATAACCAATGTGTCTTATTGTGGGATTAGAACCTATAAATGTGTCTTCCAATGTAAAATTCTCGTAAGAAAGTATGCTTACTATCGGATTCATCTGAAATTTGGCGATAGGAGCTCCACACATTTCTAGTCAGACAATTGGAGCCTATTTAGAAACATCAAGAAATTCTTGAATGCCACTTATGTTTCTGCTTTGGGAATCAGACAAAATGCAACTCTGGCTGACCTCTACTACGGTGGTGTATGGCACATCCATTCTCCACTATCAGAACCTCAATTAGCTCTCCATGTGTTCCTGACTACACTAACTCTCATCCTAGCAGAAAACAGTTACAAATGGATTCAAGCAGACAAAACACCTCTCCTCTCCTTCTCGACATGGCTTACATATAATCTCATCAGACATCACTCTCCTCCTGTCTCCTGGTCTAAGGCTGTTTGGTTTTCTCGAGGCATCCCAAAGCATAATTTTTCTCTCTTGGCTGGTAACTCAAAATCGGTATCCAACAAAAGATTGTGTCATTAGTTGGGGCCTTCTTACAAACTCACTTTGCCTACTATGTAACTTAGCCAACAAATCTAGAAATCACTTGTTCTTCGAGTGCTCCTTCTCCTCCTCTGTCTGGGAAAATTTAGCATGAAATGTTAACTATCACCCCAACTCATCGTGGCCACAGATTCGTCACTATATGGAACAATGATCATGTCCCAAACCTGAAAGATTTATGGGCCTTCTTGCTTGATAAGTGTCTATCTACTTCATTTGGACTGAACAAAACAACCGCCTTCATCGCTAACACTTCTGATACTCATTGTCCATAACCACCTCCGCAATCGCCCTTATCAAAAACAAAATCTCAAACTTCTGTGACTCAAGTCCCAAACTGACTTCTTCGATATTTCAACTATGGATGACCAATCAAGACAGACTCTTTTCATCATCAAGCGATCAACACTTCCATTTTCTTTGGATTCCAATCACTGCATGTGTTTCGGCCGGTTGATATGTAATATCACTAGCCCATTCCAAAGCCCAGATTATTTATGCCTGAGTATGTAATATCGCTTGGTCTGGTTGCATGATATAATGCTAACAGCTACTCTCATGGAAATATCTTCTGTTTCTTAAATAATTCTTTTGGAGAACAAACAAACCAAGTATAGAAAAGTTTATTATATAATTAATCTGGACAAAGATACTTGATCAATATTGTCAATAGATTCAATACCCAAAATAAATGTATAAGAATAAGATACATTGATCCAAAAAAAAGAATAAGATAGAAACTCAATATTCATACCAACATATAGTTATAATTTCGTGAATTAAAATTATATATTCAATTCACGAAAAACTCATTTAAGCAACAAAAATCCAACAAAACACACAAAAAAGGATTTAGAAACATAAAATAAGACTTAAGCGATATCAAAAATAATTACTTCCACACTTAGTAGTAATTGATCAGTTGAATCTCCTGCAGTTTCTCCTAATCTCACCAGCACGACCGGTAAGCACATCAACGGCTCCCATCTTTATCATTGCCCTAATAAACTGACGTTTGAAGAAGGCATTATTGTTAGCATATCGAGCTACAACACCACGAGTCTGTCGGTCTGTCGCGAGTCGCTGGTCAACCTGCAACACTCCTCTCCTTTTACGGAGCTGCTTGAAGAATTGGTTGTCGAACCTTAGTGGACTCGACTGGTCTAGTGCTGCTGACGCGCTGTTTCTACATGTGTTCCTTAAGCTATATCACATGAAAAAAATAACACATTCAGATTATTATTTCTATGAGTTTAAATAATATATTTCGTTTTGAATATAAAAATAATTTGCTTACGTTTTAATGGAAAATTCGTTTCGATCTTTATTAAGAATTCATTTTAAGAAATCAGCATTTTGGAAATTAATATATACAATAAAATATGTTTTTTACAAGATAATCTCAATCAGTGGCGGAGACAGAAAAATTTTGTACTAGGGTCAAAAAAATTTGAATGGAAATAAATTTTCATTTTTAATGGAATCAATATAATTTTTCTTAAGTAAAAACAAATATTTTACAATTTTTTTAACTAAAAAAGTATATTTTAAAAAATTAGTGGGTCAGCTGATTCCACTCCTTCCAAATTGCCTCTGCCCTTGATCTCAACCATTATAAATGACATATTATAATATAACTAAAACTGGGTACCTACTGATGATTTCAGAATGAAAAAAATTAACACTTTCAACAATTAAACTGCTCTAACTAGGATAAAAATAAAATTTTAAATCTTCTCGAATTATAATTTTGTTTATTCTTATGTATTTTTTTTTCAATAAATTCAATAATAAATTTAGCTGGTTTAAAAATTACCTGGAAACCAAAGCTGGGTCCATGGACGGGTCAGGTCGTCCGGTTCCTTGGAAATTAGTGATCCGGTCATTGAACAGACCACAGTTTCCCTGACCAACGGTATGTGCACCCAAAAGAGCCACTGCGTCGAACACATTCATCCCTTTGTTCGTGAACAAACTGACGGCTCCAGCTACTGAGATTGTTGGACCCGGAAGGGCCACGTCAGCACTTTTTGAGACCAAACCATCGCGTCTTCCCGTGGGGATGCTGTAGCTCGGGCCTCCAGCTAAGGCCACGGAGTCACGTGTCGCTAACGTAACGATGTCAGCGCATGAGACCGTGGAGGGACACGCGGCCTCTAGCTGAGCCTTGATCCGGTCGATCAGGTCAAACTCTCTAACGCTTCCATTTGGTCCGGCCGATTTCTCAGACGGACGAGCGGCGGTTGAGTCAATTAGAAGGGAAGCGTCACAGCCCTACGAAGAATGAGTAACAAATATATTAAGATAAAGATTTTTTTTTGGGTTTAAAAAAATTTGTTTCACTTCTTTGCTATGAACCTAAACATTGTAAATAGTCACAGATTAAACCCAAACAGCAGAAGGTTACTAAAACTATCATTATCTCGGTCTCTTAACCGGGGTTCTTAGCTTCGGATAAGAGACGGTCTTAGTTTTTCTTAGTTTTTAAGAAAGAAAAACTAAGAACCTAAGAATCGTCTCTTAAATAAGAGATATAAGAGTCGTCTGTTAGCCGAAAAATATAAAAAAATATATCAAATCATAAGTTAAAAATCTCGATTAAGAGACTAAGGATAATGATGTCCTAACACTTCTTTTATCACTAGGCCAACTTGACTCGACTTTGGTTATATTAAGATAAGATTAACCAGACTATATGATATATGATCTTTTTTAAATGCATTTTGTATAGAAATATGCTGTTTTCTCCAACATTCTCACAAGCTAATTAAACTAAAAATTGAACAATGTTTTGGACATGTTTGAGCCGTATCAAAAAAAAGCAATATTAGATTATTACCCTAACGAAGCAGTCGTGAAAATGCATACGGAGCAAAGCAGCCGTGACTGTTGGGTCAACACCAAACCGTTGGCGCACTAGATTGCGTACGATAGTCTCGGCTTGAGGGCATGACCGGCTATAAAACCCGACTCGCAGTTGAGCAAATGCAATCGGGAAAACAAAGAAAAACACAAGAAGTGAAGAAAACTTCATCATTTTTTGTGGATTAACCGTTTTTCTTCTTTCTTTCTCAGTGTTGGCTTTTCTTATTCTGGAAGGGATTGCAAGACATTTGTGATCAACCATAAGGTATATATACTAAAAACTCAACCGTTGGAAAATATAATTTAAGTTCATAAAATTGATACGTCTCCTCCTATATGTGCCTAAGACATGCGAAAGTCAAAAGGTTATATTAATATTGAGAGAATTAAGCTTAGAAACGTTTGCAAAGGCGTGCGAGCGACTTAGTCATTCCTTTGCCATGTTGTAATTTTTTTAATACTCTTAGACTCACATGCTGAAGATTTGATCCAGTTATGTTGATAATTATAGAATTGTAATTAACTACATGGTCGATAAGGTGGCAGTATCATCGTGATATATATATTACTTTCAGTTTTCTTTGCCGGTTCGATTTTTGAATTAGGTCAATAAAATTAAAGAGTTGTTTTAAATCATATGAGAGTACCTTAAACAGGGTTTTCTTTAAAACAGCTTGGCTCTAAGTCTCTAACATATTTGTTTTAAATTTTATACACATTAATAAGACTATATGATTGAGAATAATATGATTTAATTTTTAATTAGACATTACCGTTAATTGTATCTGTTTCATTTAATTTTAGTCAATGGCACATGTACAACAACCGAATATTATTGAACCACATCAACTTACGAATAGAGGCGATATTTAAATTTTATTAAAACTTTTTAATGGATTGTTCTATTGAATAGACGATTAACCGAATATTCATCAAAGCATATATACCACAACAAGTGTTCCATGTCATGTACCCACTACCCACAGCTTTGGTAATTGATTTGTTTAGTCGTCAAATTATATTACCATTAGTAGTTAGAATTGAAAGGATCTACTTGTTAAACCGTATACGTCATGCATAAAGATGATAAACTAACTTTAGTTACGATTTATTGATAAATTTTAAAGTGTCCGTAAATGTTGTGTTCTTGAAATTTTCAAAATATATTATATTTATGATCATAATTTTTAATTTTATAAGTTAATGGATTCTAGTTGTAATCCCGCATTAAAATAAAGCGATAAATATAACTCATCTATTATTAAAAGATAAGCACAAAAAAACGATCCTTAATTTTACTGTTTATTTATATTATAATTCACTGGAATTAATAATTAACTTATTTTTTTAGTATTATTATCTTTTCTTAATTTAAAAACCATTTTCTAAATTAATCACAAAATAAAATAATTATTTAATTATATTTTAGTACCATTAAAAACTACCTAATTCTAACTTTTAACATTTATTATATCTTTGTCAAATTTAAACAACCATAAAACATACCTAAAGTGATTTTCAAACTAATCACTATTAAAATATAAATTTAAAATAATTAGTTAATTAACTTAAAAACAATTAATGCTATATATTAGGTAAACAATTATAAAAATAAGACAAAATTGATTTCATATATTAATATTATATCATTAATAATTAATTAATAAAAATAACAAAACAGTCATAAAATCATCTAAATCGATTTAAATATCTATTTATTAAATTTTTAATATAATATTATTTTAAATTTAATTAGTAATAACTAAAAATAAAAATCACATAAAAATATTATATATATAATAATATAAGTAAAATTAATATTATAAATATATTATTTTATGTATATTTCCATATAAATAATAGCCTAATGAAAATTTAATATGATAAATATTGAAAATATAAAATATATAGTACTAGTTAAATAATATACAGATTATTATAAAATTTTGATTCATTAAAACATATATTTGTGATAATGCATATGTTATATTCTAAAAATATGGGTGATCCAAATAACAGTTTCTAATACAAAATAAAATTACTCAATATAAAATTAAAAAATATTATATTTGGAAATATTTTATTAAATAATTATTTAATACAAATAAAATTTTTAAAAATAAAACAACTATCAGCACATATGGTTGGGTTAAGTTCTAGTTATATCTTATTAGTTTTCAACGAATCGAAAAAATAACACATGGATGGACAGTCTAATACAATCATCTAAACTTTAAAGTGCAGTTCTTTTACAAATAAAAAACCTCTTGAAATTTACAAATGAAAACTTGGAAATTTATCTTCACTTAAGTTTCAACAATTTTAACACTATAAAATCTATAATTATACGTAACCCCAAAATCCGGTACATGATGAGGAAAAGAAGGGAAGTTGTATACTTGATAAAAGCGACAATGAGGGTGGGAAATAGTATTATTGATGCTTATATTATATGGTTTATAAAATTAATTCAAAGCCGGTTTCGTGGCGAGTTGTGTGAAGAACCTGTCACGGGCGGGACTGATGATTTGCTTCCAATAATGTCTATATGACTCGTTTCTATCTCAGAATTTTATAAAATTAGTTTGTGAAGATATCAGCGTTAACCAATTAGAGCATGATTAAAGAGAGTTTTTTTTTTTTTACTGCGATTAAAGAGAGTTCTTAGGGGGGATTTAGGGGATGGATCTCATGAATAGTGTAAAAGTCGGTTTTAAAAATTGTTAATTAAGAATCGGTTCTTATAGATTTTTTGCACTGTTCGTGGGACCCACTGACATGTGGCGGTACACGATTAGTTCATTTTTTAATTTTGTTTAGATAATTTTTTTTTCAAAAATCTCTCATAGGGGTTTTAGGTTAATCATGCTCTTAGTTGTAAATCACGCGTTTCTTTCTTCAAAAATTTTTAAAAAGTTTTTTTTTGTGAAGATAGCAATGTTAACGAAGTAGTGGTAAATTTAAAATATATTTTTTTGTGAAAATAGTAATTCTAAAATATTTATCACTCTTTCTCTTACTTTTTGTCTAAAAAACTCGTAAAAAAAACTCTCATTAAAGGTCACCTAAAAATATGATTATTGCAGGATTCTTAAGATGATGTTCTTAGCGTAATATAAAAACCATCTCTTATCTTTTACTTAGTTAAAGTTAAGAGACGGTTCTTATATTACGTTAAGAACCTCATCCTAAGAACTCCGCAATGATCATGGTCTAAAATCATTAGTAGTGGTGGTGTCTAACAAAAGTACCTCACCAAAACAAATAATAAAATAAAGTAAAGTAATAAAGAGAAGATAGAAAAAATGAAGTACATCTATTCTTGGAGAGACGTTGCATACACTAATTCTACATGTGTTACTTTTTTTACTTGTGCAACTGATTTTTAATTATGAAGACTAAATCTAATAAATGAATTAGGTTAAAATCTATATATTAAAGTATAACAAATGATGGTGAAGAGATTATAACGCTGCTGATGCTCTAAGAAAGTCGTGAAGAAACTCGTGTAAGATACCATTGGAATTTATGTTGGGCCTTCGATGATTTGTTGATGATTTCTTGCAAAACTTCTTTTCGTAAAATGTAAATTTTTCAATCATTCTTCTACTGACCATCAAAAAGTTATATCAATTTAGCAGAATTACTACATAATTCCTTACTTAGAAAATAATGATATACATCTAAAGTATTATGGTTTAGTCACTAGTAAACAAACCATTACAAGAGAAGGTGGATCGAGTCTGTTACAAGGTTGTGTATTTATGTAGCTAGATATTACATCAGTATAGGGACACAAATAGAGTTGAAAACGTAGGACTCTGCAATAAGATAAGAGAAAGGCACAACATATACAAGTGGCGAATATGTACTCTAAGGACAAAGTCGTGACTAAAAACAGAGATAATCTCGGGCTCATTAGTGTCCTACGTGACCACGCCCACCACAACGTTTGCACATAATGTTACCACTTCCACCACAACCTAGAGCAGAAGCATCAAAGTAGTTCAGATGATCAAAGCATAGACCAACACTATATAACTTGAGTGAGAAAACAAAGAAATGCATGATTAATTACCTAAGCAACGGACTTTAACAATGATGCCTTGGCTCGCCATAATGGAGTCAGTTAGCTCTGTTCTTTTCATGAACGCTGCGACCAGAGTCAGCGTCAAGAAAATAACATTTATCAGCCATGGCAGACTCAAAATCCGTGAAGCAATGTCAACTTGTTTTTCAGTCGCGCGGCAAGCCGCAAAGAGTGAAACGGACGCTGGAAATTTTTAGCGTTAACTACGTCTCTATTTTGTATCTCAGAAATTTCAGTAGCGGCTATTTTAATCTTTGGTTCCGTCAAATTTGGCTCCGTCGTAGTGTGTTTTTCTGACGCTGAACGCTGATCGCAGCGTTCATATAAAGAACAGAGCAAACATATAAACCCGTTCCAGAGCAAGTTGCACAAAGCAATGGACGTTTAACTTCACAACAATTGCATCACTTGTTATCAGATGTGCAGAAGGAAGCTTGCTGATGATAACTTTGGAGGGATCGCCGTTGATAGGTACTCCCTCTGTTTCATTTTTAATTATCGTCTTGAGTTTATGCACACATATTAATAAAATATATAATTTTGTATATTTTTAAAATAAAAACACAATTACCTATACACCTAACTATATTTTGATCAATAGAAAAATAAATTGGAGAATGTTCTTAATAAATTTTACATTGAAATTATAAAACGATACTTATTTTGAAACGAAAATTTTCTTTTACAGTGACAATTAAATCAAAACGTAGGGAGTATTGTTTGTTCGTGATAACCGGACCGTCACGATTTATTCCGGTAATGAATTCCGGTTATTTAGACCGAGGCTGTAATTATCAATATCGCAACTCGTACGAGTAATTTTTTACTGGGTATGGATCTTTTTCTTTAAAATGCTTTTGTATTAAGTTTTGTTTTTTTATTACAATAGACAAGTTGCAGAAAGAAAGAAATAAATAGACAGGCCTAATTAAACCCTTAATGGGCTTCGTTAGGTGAAATACTACAAAACAGCAATAACTTTACACTCTAGTATTTTTTTAGTAAAAAATTTTAGATAAGGCAATAACGTAAATCTTAAAAGATAAAAACATTTCTCACCATCATTATTGTGTATACAATATTGAGTAAATGAATCATCTAAAGAACAGCAAAAAAAAACTGTTCTTAATGGTCTACCTACAGGCTACAGATACAATTGTGTGAGTTCAAAAAGTCAGCTAAGTGTGACAATGCGTATAAACACTAGGACTCGGCAGTATTCCAAAAGTTCCAACTTTGCAGTTGATCTTCACTACATGAGATCAAAGATTCTATGCATCGAAGGGGACGTACGTGTTGATTATTTCTGTTAATGTGATCACTTTTACTCACTTAGCTCTCAAGTAATGAACAAAATTAAAGAAGAAACAATGTAAAAGGAAGTTTTCTTCAAAAAAAAAAACAATGTAAAAGGAAGTGATGCAAAAGAGAAACGCGTTTGAAAACCGCCGTTGCTTTTAAGACTTGATACTTTTATGTTCACGGTTCACACTGCTTAAAACCACTTTATATATTTATTTTCGATTTTAAATGAAGATAAACTATATTCCAAGCTGAAAAGTTGTGTTTCAAAAGAAAAGAAAAAACTATATTCCAAGCTTTTAAAGAAAAAAAAAAAATCTCATCGAAGTTATTATCCCTCGACAGGCTTACTCGTTCGCTTCGCAAAATAGAAGTCCACTTGATTAGTCAATAAGGGTTTACTTTATTTTGCTGCCATTTTCTGGCAGTTTTGTTTATGATTATTTCCGTCATTATTAACAATTTTCATATCAAATTTATAAATACTGATTTCCTTCAAAATAGAATTTCCCATTTACCATCCTAATAGAAACCCATTAGACTATTAATTATTTGTTAATACATTTCTAAATTATCCTAACTTATATGATTGGAAATAACAGACTAGAATTGGTGATCCAAGCTCTATTACCAAACAAGCAAACCCCTAAATATTTTGATAAATGATTTTTAAAAGGTTTTATTAATTTGTCATTATTACATTCAATTTGAAAGGAACATGATGATATGATTTAATAATAAAGATTTTTGTTTTTTTGGTAAGATTCTTAAAATAAGATAGTCACAAAATCTGGGTAGATATTATAAATGTAAACTATATTTATAATTATTTAATAAAATTCTAAAAATTATATAACTGTAAGTATAAAATACTTTAAATATTATTTGACAACTGATTTTTAAGTTTTGTTTATGTGTTATCACCACATTTATTTTAGAAGAAAAATAATGATATTTTAGTTAAAAAGATACATGGGTACAAATTTAATAATAAAGAATTTGATATTTGATAAGATTTTATAAAGATAGTTACAAAATATGGCTAGATACTATAAACTTAAAACTATATTAATAACTATTACTAAAATTCTAAAAAAGAAAGTATATAACTGTAAATATATTTTTTTCAAAATATAATTTCCTAGTTTACCATCCTAATGGAAACCCATTAGACTATTAATCATTTGTTAATACATTTCTAAGTTATCCTAACTTATATGATTGGAAGTAATTAGACTAGAGGTGGTGATCTAAGCTCTATTACCAAACTCCCCCAAACAATCAATCCCCTAAACATTCTTTCATTTGATAATGATATTTTATGTTTTATTTATGTATCATCACTACGTTCATTTTGAAAAAAAAAAAGATGATACAGCTCAGTTAAATGATAACATAGTTTCCTCCCGATTAATAAAGATTTTTATTTTTGGTAAATTAATTTTTTAAAATAAGATAGTAATAAAATATGGGTAGATATCATAAAAGTAAACTATATTTATAATTAGTATTAAAATTCTAAAATTATATAATTGTAAATATAAAATGCTCTAAGCACTATTTGGGAAGTGTTTTTGAAGTTTTTTTAATGTATTATCACCCCATTCGTTTTAGAAGAAAAATGATGATATATCTTAGTCAAAAATGTGACATAACTTTCCTTTTACTATCACATGTGCAAATTTAATGATAAAACTTTGATTTTTGGTAGGATTTTTTAAAAAGATTGTTACAAAATATGGCTAGGTACTATAAACATAAACTATATTAATAACTTTATTAAAATTCTAAAAAAGAAAACATAACTGTAAGTATAATTTTTTTATTAAAATGAACTTATCATAAAAATAAGAATTTCGTGTAATTATTTATATTTTCATCAAAATTCAATATAAAAATATTTTAGTAAATAAATTATGATAATTTTAATTATTTTTTATGAATAATTAAATATTTAATTTTTACTTGGATCCAAATATTATAGATGAATAATCAATTTTTAAATTTATTTGGGTTTAAATGTTATAGCATAATTTTTGCATGATGATTATTGATTTATTGAAAAAAAGAAAATAAGTAAATTTTAATGATGTGATAAAATTTAAACAAAAAGTACTTAGAATTGTAATTCTAAATATATAAATACAATATAAAGGCAATTGTTCATTTTTACTTAATTTCGCTTAACTTAACTAAACCTAATTAAAGTAAATATTGTTAAGTGAAAGTAAATAATAAATAGTAATTTATGATTTTATTTTTTATTTTTAAATAAAATAAAATTTATATTTATATTTATATATAAAACTATTTTGAAACAATTATATTTGCGCATGGTACCGAAAACCAAGTAGTACAAATATGAAAGTTAATGACTAGACTTTCTCATAATAAAGAAAACAACAAATGACTATTCTTGTAATTAGTTTCTTACTAATATTACGGGAACATCAATCTTTAGAAATTGGAAATAAAATCATTATGTTAGTTATATAAGTTGGTCCAGTTCGGTGTTAAAACAAACAAAATTGGCTGGGCTCACTACATTGACCCGGTTTTCGTCATACATTTTGTAATTAACTAATTCCTATCTTAATCTTAAAAGACTTAAACGGGTTCGATTTTTATCGGTTATTGATAACCAAACCGGAATGTTCTTTTTTTTCCTAGCAGCTAGTGTTTAAAACTTTACATGAATCAGCACAAAAGTGTCGGCTTCCTAAAAGTATTATTTAATTATGGAAAAACTTACTCGTCTTCCTTTCCCTTTGGTTCAAAACGTAATGGAATGGGAAAATGACGCATAGGAGGACGATCGTGAAGCCGACACATATGCCTTGTCCGAAAACACCGAAGCCCAAAACGGTAATGACAAAGCGACAAACTTTTCGTATTCTTTATATAAAAATAAAATCGAATACTCTGTTTTCTGACGTTTGTCTTCGCAAAGCAGGTCCCTTGTTCAAGTGTACGTGGGTGTGTATTCATCGCTTCGCTCGTCTCTCTTCGGCACTCTGGGTGGTGGATTGTTACTTTTTGCTTTATCTAGATATTAATAAAGGTTCTTCCTTTATCCCCCCCTCTCTCTCTCTCTCTCTCCGCGTCAAGTTCGTGTTTATCTATCTGTTTTCTTTCACGTCTCATGATCTGTTAATCAAAACCCATTAATAGATTCTCCACGTTAAACAAACCCAATCTCTTAAAATTTGATAAAACCCACCTGATCGTTTTACTCTGTTTCGATCCACTTCCTCTGTTTTCTCTTTGAGTTCCTCATTGATGGGATTCTACTTCTCTTCAATCCGTTATGGCTACTTAAAAATCGCATTCCTCCTTGTCCTCTCTTGTGTCCTCTCCAGCTTCTTCGCTACCCCTGTTGATTCCAGCGCTCTAAAGCCTAAAACAGAGCATGGTTGCAGTGCCCTGAAGCACTTTCACGACTACGAATCAAAGTGCTCTTACCTGAAAACCATTGACCGTTGCGCGAGTCAAGGCTTCATAGATTACCTCTCTTTTCTCTATTGTAATTTCCAAAGGTTTCCACTTTTGGGTCAATCTCTCCTCTTCCTCTGGCTCCTTGCTCTGTTCTACGTGTTGGGACATACTGCTTCTGAGTATTTCTGTTCATCTCTCGAGTCTCTCTCAAAGCTTCTCAATCTATCGCCAACTGTTGCCGGCGTGACGCTTCTCTCGCTCGGTAACGGCGCTCCTGATTTGTTCGCTAGTTTGGTTTCTTTCATGGGGGAGTCGAAGGGTACTTACGATGTTGGTCTCAACACTGTTGTGGGAGGTTCTTCTTTCGTCACGTGTGTTGTTGTTGGGATCATAAGCATCTCGTTGCGTAGTAGACGGGTTCGGATCGAGAGATCTGCTTTTATAAGAGACATTTGCTTCTTCTGTGTGGCCATTGGTTCGTTGGCTTTGATTTTGGTTTATGGAAAGATCAATTTCTGGGGTGCTCTTGGGTTCTGTTCGTTGTATGCTGTTTACGTTGCCTTTGTGTATCTTTCTTGGAGGTTTGGTGGAGAAGGTGGTGAGTTTGATCTTGAGTCAGTTCATAAGCGAGGGAGTCTTAGTGAACCAATCTTGCAGAGAGACAATCTTGATCATGAGCGCATTGAAGATGTTGTTGTTAATGATCATCAGCAACATTACTTGAAGTTAGTGGTTTGGGTTATGACTTTGCCTATCTACTTGCCAAGGACACTGACAATACCTGTTGTGAGTGAAGCCAAATGGTCTAAACCAACAGCTGTTGCCTCGGTAACACTTGCTCCGGTTCTGTTGTCGTTTCTATGGAACTGGAAGATGAGTCCAACGAGTGTTGAGGCAGGGATTGTTTATCTAACCGGATGTTCGGTCGGTATAGCTCTCGGTCTCACTGCATTAGCCACGACCAAGAACTCAAACCCACCAAAGAAATGGTTACTACCGTGGCTAGCAGGAGGGTTTGTAATGAGCATGACATGGAGTTACATATCAGCACAAGAGCTAGTCGCTCTTCTAACTTCATTAGGTTACATTTTCGGCGTAAGCCCATCGATCTTAGGCCTAACGGTCCTCGCGTGGGGGAATTCAATAGGAGATCTTATAACAAATGTGACAATGGCGTTACACGATGGGGACGAAGGAGCTCAAGTGGCAGTATCGGGATGTTACGCAGGTCCTATCTTTAATACATTGTTTGCTCTTGGGATATCGCTTGTGGGATGCGCGTGGGAGGTTTATCCGTTGAGTATTGTGATAAAGACAGATCCTCGTTTGTTGGAGAGTCTTGGGTTTCTGGTCATAGGACTAGTTTGGTCGTTCTTGGTTCTGTTTAGTAATCGAATGAGACTTGGTGGGGTGATGGGTATAGGGCTTTTGGTTATTTACTTTGCTTCACTGTCTATAAGAATTGTACAAACAGTTGGAGATTCTTAGTAACATTTGATTTTAAGTCAACCGTTTCATACGGTGTAATATAACCATGGGTTTGTACAATATATAGGGGATATGAGTAGCTTATTATGTATAGCGCGAGTATGGGATATGTGTATGTATAATAAATGTTTAAGAGTTATGGAATTCAAACTGAGAGCACCTTTAATGGTGGCTCTTAGGTGGGTTCTTAAGGGGTGGGGCCCACCAAAAAATAAAAACCCACCCCTTAAAACTCTTCTCTAAGAGCTTGGTTCTTAGACTGTTCATGGGCCCCACGACACGTGGCGGCCTACGATTGGCCTAATTTTTTTTTTTTTTTTTTTTTTTTTTTTTT
>MU107407.1:0-53019 GCA_012274485.2 Sinapis alba
AAGGAAAGCATAGCAACAAGTGGTTTAGTCCGAACCAAACCGGTTCAGAACAAAAACAGAACCACCACTAAGCTCACTAATTGCAGCTAAACTAGTCTTGGTTTCAGTTTAGAAAACCGGTTATCAAAGCCAAGAAGAGAAGCATAACACCGAGTGGTTTCTCTAGGGGTGTTTAGTCAAAACCGGTTCAGAATAGAAACAGAACAATAGAGTAACGAGCTTAACTGTGTTGTGTCTGGTTGCTTCAGAGACAATAGACAAACCATAATCACTCAGCTTACCAAACCGGTGTTGATTAAGCAAGACATTGTTAGTCTTGAGTCTATTACTAAAGAATCCAGGAATCACTCCAGTGTGAAGATAATGAACAGCCTTTGCAACACCTGTAAGAACAGTCAGTCTCTCTGACCAATTCATAGCCTTACCCCAACTATCATCTGCAGAATAAGCGTTTGTCAGAAATCTAGAATCTTTTTGACTAAAACACAACAAAGATTTGAGCTTTAAACCTGAGAGACAAGCTTGGAAGTTCCCATTTGGAATGTACTCATAAATCAAGAAGACTTTCTCAACACTGTAATCATCTTTTCCACCACAGTCTATGCAATGACCCAACAAGCAAACGAGGTTTGGGTGTCTAAGCTTGGCAAGCAAGTCTAGCCTCAGTTTTAGATTCCTTATTGAGTATTTCTTTGATGAAGGCAAACATCTTATAGCCACTTTAGTTCCATTCTCAAGAGTTCCTTTGTAAAGCTGAAAGATTATAAGCACGTCTAAGAATCAAGATTAATGATGCTGAAACACACACAAAAGATGTCATGAAACTTACCGTGCCATATAAGGAACTTTCACCAAGAATAGCAGTTTTGTCAAAGTTCTTTGTAGCTTGAACTATCTCTTCTAAGGTAAACTGTCTACATACTGGTAAATCCTCTGTACCAAACTTGGATGTTTCAGAAATGTACCCTAATCACAACCACAACACACAAACAAAAGAGTTGTAAGTCTCTTTATCACAAGATATATCGATGTTTTCGTTGAAAACCTTACTTGCATTTGAGAGTATCTCAGAGGAGAATCCAATAGATGGACGACTATCTTGAACTGTCCTATGACTCATATGCCTCTTTGTAACTCCTTTTCTTCTAAGTAATATGAACACACCGCAGATAAGAACCAATGCAGCCATTGATACACCAATGATCAGACCGACCAAAGCTCCCTTCTTCCATTTTCTTTCTCCTGGTCCATTTGCAGCTTCGGCCTCAGCTTCAGCTTCAGCATGTTCTTCAGCGCGAACTTCTTTAACACAAAAAGATTGTGGATGCTGCTGTTTCCCTAGAGACAAACAGTTTCCATTGACTATCACCGTCATATCTTGCTTGCTTGTCAAGCAATGAGGGACGTTTCCGGTTAACTTGTTGTCTGAAATATCTACAAACCAGAGTTTGCTTCCACATTTCAGATCACCAGGAAGTGAACCACTCAGAGAATTCGACCTCAAATCGATATACTCGAGTGTAGACAAGGATAGTAATGAAGAATGCAGCTCTCCAAATAGCTCATTGCTCTTAAAGCTAAGAACTTCTAGGTTTGCAAATGAATCAAACCAGCTAGGTAACGTGCCATTGAAGAAATTGTGATCAAACCTTAAAGTTTCAAGCTTCAACATTGTAGACAACTTTGGCGGTACTGACCCAAACAGAAAGTTATTGCTCAAATCCAAATACTCAAGTGAAGTTAACCTGTGAAGTTTCTCAGGGAGGTGACCCCAAATCCCTAAAGAAGACAAAGTAAGAACCCTAAGTGACTTAAGCCTTGACAGTGTAGTGACAAAGGACTCAATAGAGAATCTTTCAGACAAGGTCACGTTTGGGATAGCAAAACCCTCAAATCTTTTGGTCTTTTCTGATGATTTGTCGCCGAAGATGTTTAGCTCTGTGACCGAGTTAGAGAAACAAGAGATGTTCATGGATGGTGATGGTTGTAAGTAGCAGAAACTGGTCTTGTGATCGAACCAAGACTCAAGCTGTTTTGGATATTCCAAGTGCTTTTTCAGCTGGAGAAGGACTTGTGCTTGTGAAGCTTGTAGCTGAGATGAGCCTAGACTGTAGAAACTCCATAGAAGAGATAACAAGAAGATGAATTTAAAGAAACCCATTTGTCAGCTCTCAGTGAAATAGGTTTCAGACAAGATCTGCAACAAAATAGAAACACAGACAAGACGCTTCGGAGATCAAAACCTCATAGGACAAAACGAACAAAAAGAAAACAGAGTGATCTTGAGAAACAGAGCTTATCAATATGCAGAACAAGAACAGAGTAGTTACCTTATAGGTTCAAAGAACAGAGCATATCGATGATTCAGAGGAAAAAGACAGTAAGACTCTTTCAGTCACCGACACATATTAGTGATCGTGTAAGAAAGAAGATTAAAAAGCAAGAATCTTTAACGCGTGAAAGAGAGAGAGAGGAAAACAGAGTATTTGTTCAGAGTTTGTTTGGTGAGAGAGTATAGCAGTAGTTGTAGTATTATATTCTAAGAATCTTTCTTTTCAATATGCATGAGTTAAATTTTGTGGGGTTACCTAAAGAAAGTGACTTTATTTAATTTATTGTTTATTTAGTAAAATATAAAAGTTAAAAGACAAAGCTTTCTCCATAATGTGTACAATTATTTAAACAAGTGTACTTATAATAATGGTTTTTGTATCGAGATACATTATTTTTGGACATTTAGTACATTAGCTTTTGTATTTGTATGGATATAATTGGGACCAAATTATTCCGGAAGAAACCAAAGGAGAAGATGTTAAATGTGGCGTCATATGTAGTTCATTAACAATGATATCTGATTTATCCTCTTCTCTTTTTAAAAATATGGAAATAAATAATACAATGAATGTATCTGGTATATCAAATAAATAATAAAACGTTCGACAAATGAAATACTAGAAACATCAAAACAAATAAAATAAAAATATAACCAGAAAACTTCTCAAAAATGGTTTTAGTCAGTTAATGACATTTTTTTTTTTTGGTAAGAAGTGGTGGGTGAAGTTTTAAATGAATTGGTTGAGAAGACATAGGGAATTGAGTTACTTTGTTTGTTTGCTACACAGCCTGTCCTTGGAGTACTTCTAATACGAGTGTTTAAAAGTCAAAGTATGTGTTCGTTCTTCACTCTTCTATCCACACTTACACAGTATTCATTATTAGAAATCAAATGATAACAACCGATTGTGGTGTGTTTGTGTGTGAATTGTGATGAGTTGTCTTTGATTTATACAGCAATGCACTTGTAGTTTGATACGATTGATGTGCTATTTTGTAGTTTTTCAATAAATAAATTTGGATATAATAAGTTTATACACATTTATTTTCATAGGCGACATTGTTTTCATAGTTTGATCAAATACGTGTATAAATTGTCGGAAAATAATGGAGCCCGGTTTGCGTATATATGCGGTAAATGTGATAGCTTCCTATCATATTTTCATTTATGTTTTTATAGTTAAAAGTTTGATGTAACTTATAACACACTTACACATAACAATCTGCGGCAATAAATTTACATTGAGATACTCTATACTACTATTATTAAAAGAATGTGAAGATTGACTTTGACTTTAATACATTAGTAGATATCTTTGACCATAGTTGCGTTCATAGTTATTCATTATTAGGGCTTTTACTCAAACATGTTTTGACTTTGACCATTAGCGAGTCGCTTAGATAATTCAAAGTTTTCTAATACTCCCTCCGTTCCTAAATATAAGATGTTTAGAAGAGCTTTTATGTTTTAATATATAAGATGTTCTCTTATTTTTAGGTAATTTTAACTTTATCAAAAACTGTGTAACCAATCAAATTTAATAGTTCTATTTAGTAATTGGTTAAGTAACTTTTAATTTATATTTTAATAATATTTTTTAGATAAAAAGTAATTTTCTTAATATGTGTGTTAACCTAAAAAATCTTATATTTAGAAACAGAGGGAGTATTATACGGACAACACGAAATTAATTGGTTTTTCAGAGTTTATTTTACAGAAAATAAAATTTGACTTTGTAATATAAGTATCTGAAACATGTATTTATGAATAAATATCAGTTTATGTTTAGGTGCTCTTCATGGCATTTTACGTTAGTTTCATCGTCTTTAAAACATGGTAATATTGATGTTACTATGTGATTTATTCACAATCTCTCCATTTACTCAGAGGCTTTGTTCTGGGTCTGGGTTTATTACTGGGCCGAGCTGTAGGTAGAAGCCTACCTGATGAAACTGGTAGCCAGTGCCTCGTTTGTTATATGATAAGTGGCCTTATTCATGTGTTCATTCTTCACACCAAACTACTCCACAAATCTTTAAAATAGCTATTCATGTTTTGAACAAAAAACACTAGTGAACCATGAAAATATACAATATACAATATGCTTATCTTATTAATTAGTCTCTGGAACACTAATGATGCACTTATGGATGGAAGAATCTGCATTTTCTTAGACAAATAGAAGGATATAGATTCGAAGAATCCCCTGTATGCACACACAGCTTCAAATGCTCAAGCTGGTTAAGACTAAACCATCACCATACATAAACTGAGCACGACGAAAAAAGTATTTAATATAAGATTCTATAAAAGAGAGAGACTATAGATGAAAAGCTATAATTCATAATTGATTACTATCCAATCATGCAAGGGGTTTGTAAATTACTAGTTATTGGATTCTTTTTAATATTCAGAAGAGAAAATTTCAATTATACTTTTGATAACATTTTTCAAATTTACTACTAATAAATAATTTTTTCATAAATACCTTAAATTATGATAATAAAATATATTTTTTAATATTTATAAAACTTTTATAAACCTAATCCCAACCATTTTAATACTAAACCTTAAAGTTTAAACTCAGATACAATCTCATAGTTCCACAAAATTATTTAAACATATATTCGCATATGTCTATCAAACTGATTAATATATTGCATCCACTTCGATAAGACAACTATACTGATTTATATATTTTTCTAATTACAAGCAAGCTGTGTGAAACTGAGAATCATACGTTGATACATACTTATACTAATTTAATTTAACTATAAACCACACATTTTACATATTCGGTGGATATTCTATAGGACATGAATAATTGATTAATTAAATCGGATTATCACTAGTGCTCTCTCTCCTCTTGATCTTCACCTTTAGCCCACCAGCCATGTGAGCCGTTAGAAGAGGAACAAATACCGGCCGGTTCTTGCAAACCGGTATAATCTCAAACCGACTCAAAACCGAACCGACCACGTATTTCATCTGCGTAAACGCCATTTCTTTCCCAATACAAACCCTTGGTCCAGCTTGAAAAACCGGAAACTTGAACGAGCTAACACTTTTCAACACCGGTTTTGTACCGTAATTTGGTTCTTCCTCAAACCATCGGTTCGGTTTAAACTCGTCCCAGTCTTGACCCCACACTTTCTCCATCCTTCCCATACCGTAAGGGAAATAAGTAACTTTGTCTCCTTTTCTAACACGTGTCCCGTCTGGTAAAACGTCGTCGTTTGCTGCATGCTTTGAGTCCCACGCCACTGGTGGATAAAGCCTCATTGCTTCGCATAGACAAGCTTTCGTGTAACTCATCTCTCTCAAATCCTCAAACCCTAACCCTAAAGATCCTTTGTTCCTCAGTTCATCAAGAATCTTGTTCTCCACGTTACCGTTTTCACTCAACAACCAGAACAGCCACGTCATCGCCGCCGACGTTGTATCCCTTCCCGCCATGATGAAGCTGATCACCGAGTCTCTCACGGCTTCCTCGCCGTGCCCGGCGGCGAGAAACCTAGACAAGAGGTCTTGCTTGTCACACACGTCACCACCGATAGCGAGACTCTTCTTCTTGGCACGTATGATCTCAGAGACGGACACGTGTACAGTCCTGATCGCTTCTCTGAGTCTCCTCTCGCTCCCTACGTTGAACAAACGCTTCAGCTTCCACACGGCGTAGACCGGCTCCGTCGCGCGGCGAGCGCTTATCGCCGCCGCTACATCAAAAGCTTCGACCAAAGCTGGAACGGGTCGGGTTAAGTCCAAACAATCCGGATCCCAACCCAAAGAAACTTTACAAACCACATCAAAAGCAAAACGTTTAAGTATCTCCTGAAGATCCACCGTCCTTCTTCCTCCGTCGTAGTCCGCGGCGGAGGAAAGCACCGGAACGAGGCGGTTCTCAACTTCATCACGGAGGATCTCGAAAGTAAACTCCCTGAGAGAACGCATTGTAAACTCGTGGCTGGCGAGTTTACGCTGCGAGCTCCATAACTCGCCGTCCGAGTTAAAGATTCCACCGCCGAGTAAGTCACCGAGGAGGTCGGTGAAAGGTTTGCCTTTAGGGAAGTTACAAAAGTTCGTTTTGAGAATGTGCTCTACGTTTTCGGGGTTGGCCGTGACAATGGTGCGGCGGTTGAAGAGGAGGTCGATGGTGACGGTTTGAGACGGGGAGAGGCGAAGGAGATCGGTGTACCATTGGAGAAGACGGTGGCGGTTCTTGTTGAAGGAGAGGATAGAGCCAATGAGTGGATACGACGTCGGTTTGTAGGAGGATTTGCTTTGTAGTTTTTTTAGGGCTTTTGTTGAGAATGAGAAGATTAGGATGAACCCAAATAGGAAGAAAAGTGTACTGAGAATTTCCATTTTTGGAGTTCTTTGTTTCTTCTTTTGGTAGTTTGATTTTTATGTTTTTTTTGATGTGTGTTTCTGTATATATATACAGTATATAGGATGAGACAATAATCTATACAGACCACAAGTTGTGGCTCCGACCATATCAGTCCAGCTAACGACCTAATAAAATATGAGTATTTCCTTTATTTATCTTATTACTATTTTTTGTTCAGTCTTTACATTATTCATTTATTTTTTATTTACTTTTAACATAAGTTATTCATTTATTATATATTTAGATTTTTAAGTGATGATATATAAGAACCCGCTAGGTTATGTTTCTTTATCTTATATTTCTTTGTTATATGAAACAAATGTCACTTCCAAAAGATTATAGCTCCTTAAATATATAACTTATATAGTAATAATTTATAATAACTAGTATCGAACTGATATTAGAATATTGAAAAATATATTAATATATGTCGACGCAACAATACAATCACATTGACCTAAAATGAGATAAATGAGATATAGATGTGGACAAGGACAGGCCTGTACTTCCCGCACTGCCTGGTTGCCAAATCTCCAGCCGGAATTTTAATAAGAAAATATAGACACGGCTCAGAGTCAGACTTTGAAACAATTGCACATTAATGTACTAAACAAATGTTTCTTTAAGACTTTATTTTGTTTTATAATTAATGAAATAATGATAAAATATTGTTATTAATGAATTTAGGTGGCACTTTTGTCAACCGATTTGAGTGGTCTCTCCAGTCTCAAATTAGTCTCTAATATATGATGTCAAAATAATATTTAACTTTTGAAGGTAAGGTTGTTGGTTACATAAATGTAATGTATCAAGAGAAATGAATAAAATCAATTGGCCAAACTGGATTAGTACTATAGATATTCTATAAGAATCTCGATAACCTAATTTGATACAAACCTACTGGCTACTAGTACTATAATCATTAGTTAAGTCCAGCACAGTGATGACATAATGAATGATCTGTCTGTTTTGTCAAATAATGAACTTTGATTTTTAGGGGGATCTTGGAGATTTGTTAAAATCAAGGGAATATTAAGTATATAATTATGTTATGTGCAATAAACATTTGTTTAGTACATTGTGCAATTGGTCTGTAGTTACAGTACATATATACCAACAGAGACCAAACTAAAAATCTAGTTTATTTTTATGACAAGGATTCTCTTTTCTACGAGATTGAGAATTGAACGAATAAAACCTTTGGGTTTTCATTTTTTTTAAAGCATCATAATTAGCTAATGACATATAGTTCTGTTTAGACATTAGACAAAAAAGTGTTGGTTTGATCGTCTTTTTGTGAATTTGCCAATATAAACATGTCGGATAAGAATGAAGACGGTGATGAAATTACTCAGCCGAAATTTAAAACAAATAGTTGGAAGATATTCAACTGGATGAAGAAAAACAATAAGTATAAACTTTTTGTGAATACTAGTTATCTAACTCATCATCATCATTTTATGTGCACGTGGTTCTCGTGGTTTGAAAATTGAGTTTATCTCAATTCTCATCAAGAAAAAGTCGGAACTAGTTCCACTGACTTCTTTTCAGGCTCGTGTTTTCCGAAATTTATCAACAGTGATATAGATTTTTCATATACATATTTTCTTAATATTTGAAGAAAATATTTACCATTATGGTTGTACTAACTAATTGGGGTAGTATGGTCTATATTTTTTTTTATTTCATAAACCTAATTCTTATTTGACAGAAAATTAATAACCTTAGTGAAACTGATATATTAAAAAAGCTGGATTTTATTGACTATATATGTATCTTATACGTACATTTGCATCATGTCTTTTACACAATATTATTTACGTACATGTCATGAGAATATAGAGTTTTGTATTATATAATAAGAGTTACAAGTGCATGCATGAGTTTATTTTGTATCATTGTATAAATATGAAAAAAAACTAAAAACTAAAACCAATTGATATTTAATTCATATGCAAAATAAGGAAAATTAATTGGAGCCACTCAGGTTGTGGCTAGAAAAGGGCGCCGGTTAGAGGGCTGGGTCCATTAATAACAATGTCATAACCATTACGACAAGTCTCTACTTATTAGAAAACTGTCCAGATGTATCTCCCAGATCACTCTTCTTGCATTGATTTGACACACAATTATTTGTCTTTATGAATGACATTATACCAAAAAATAATTACCACTTTTAAAACTAAACTAAAGTGCTTTCTCTCCATTCTCTGATCGCACAAGATCATTGTGTCATTTTCACCGTCCAAAGAGGCTCATGATTTTGAATCACACGAATTTTAAAGTTTTTTTTTTGAAACAAATATCATATTTTAATGAAAAAATAAATGATAAATATATAAAAATTTAAATATTATGATTCAAAACCAAAATGATAGTACTTTGTAAATAAGTTTTGAAACATTAAATGAAAAAAATAATTTGCGCTTTCTAAACAGAGATTAAAATCTAATTGATCATTTTAAACACAACATAAATTAAAAAAGAGAAAATTCTAATTTTATTATCAATTAAATACTATTTATTTTTTAATTTATCTTTATTTCAATAATGACTATTTTCATCAATATCATAAATCTATAGTGAACATATTAAACTAAAAATTCTAATCTTTTATAAATTTTCAACAATTATTTATAAAAATTTATAAACCTAACCCACCTCTTTAATATTAAACCATAAATATTAGTCAACTTGTAATATTTCAATCAGTTTCTCGTTAAAACAATCATGTCTAGCCCATTATGGTCTGTGCAACTTCTGTAAAACTCTGCAAGACCTAAATACTGATAGAACCTAAAACAAATATTATATAGTTTCTAAATTATAAAATTAAGAACATCTTTTATATTTGTACATATTTTATGATTTTTAAACATTTAATCATTGTATAATACGAATAGTAGCCAAAAAGCGACCGTAAATATGACAAACTTTCCATTAACCAATAGCAGTTCCATTATACATTTGGTTTATACCACTACGGTCTGGTTTTATGTTTGGTTTGCAGGTCAAAAAGATGAAACCAGTGTAAAAAACTCGATCTAATAAGCCCTTACAAGATGAGCTCAAAAGTCATTAAAATCTTTGATGAAAGATCTCAAAACGAGAACTAGAATTCATAATTTAACCAAAAGGATCTGTATCGATCAAGAACAACCATACTTGGCATCACTTTTTTTTGACTATTCGAAACGTCTAAAGATACATACATTAACTTGAGCGTTTTCTCAATCTTCAGTTGGCACTCTTCAGACGTGCAATGAGTTCATCCTGCGAGAGACCAGTCAAGTTCATTAATCGATCAGTGAAACAATATAAAAAGATAAACCAACCGAATGGCATATGTATTGACTTGCCTTTCTTCCTTTTGTTGGAAGACCTTTCTCCTTGAGAAGGGCACGGAGCTTCTCCACAGTCAAAGACTGATAGTCTTTTTCTCCTGAACGACTACTTGATCCTTCTGTGCATTTAAGAAAAAAAATCTTTTGTTAAAAGTGGAGTGTTTACCTGTTAACTCTTGTGAAAAAAGTCAGATGGCAACCACCTAACCTTGTCTAGATACAACAGTCGCAGCTCTTTTAGCTGAGCTTCTGTCCTCCAAAGCCTTATTTGCAGCCCTAAGGATCAAGAAGTAAAAAGAGTATAGAACCATTTTTTCTAGCCAATAAGAGCCAAGAACTAGCGGAGAGAGTGGTGGTTACCTCTTTTTAGGACCATCCTCAGGAGTTCCTTTAGAACTAGACTCGCATTTTTGCTTCTTTAGCAAGAGGGATCTGATAAGTATGTTTTGCTGGTTTGTCTTGATAAGCTGTCCTTCTAGATATATATATGAACACAAACCAAGTTAGGATTTTTAGAATCAAACTCATCAAACATAAACAGAGATTGCTGCAAGAAACTGTCTTCTTAAGATGATACTCATCAAACAAAAAAAAAAAAAACAGAGAGTTTAAAAGATAAAGAGATAACCAGGGGGAGATGTGTCATGCTCACATACGTAGACCCGCAAGCTTCCCTGCAATCTTATACAAAAGAAAGTTAGCAAAATATTGAACCTTGAAGAATAAAAACACTCACTGAAGCATATATGCATAATTCACTTATGAAATGAAATCAAACTAAGATAAAAAAAAAAAACTTACATAACCCACACAAACAAATCTAAATCCACAAAGACAACCTATCAGACAAGACTCCATGTCATATCAATTCTACAGATTCGTAATGAAATGATCTGAAATCGAGTGGGTAAGTTATATCTAAATGAACTAAATTGAAGCCAATCATGAACTAAATTGAAGCCAATCAATTTTCTACAGAAGAAAGGCGGGAACTTTTGGGGGTAATTCGATAGTAACATTACCGGGTTGGAGGAGACGACGGTTGAAGAAGACAAGAAGCCGCGAGAGGGAAGGTCGGAAAGGAACTTTGAAGCAGTTTCATCTGAAGAATCCGATGACCGAGAAGATGACGCCTCCATTGCCTAACCCACTGTTAAACCTCTAGCCAAGGCTACACGAAGCGAGATCAGAGAGAGAGAGACTAGAGAAGAGATCGACAATGAAAATTGCAAAGGGGCACCACCAGTAAAGAAGAAGACACCAACCGATTGTGTTTTGTTGTCAGTGACATAAACATGGGCCCTTGTTAAGCCCAATTGTATTGTTAATTCCTTATAGATGGGCCGTATGATAATGAATTCCATGGGCCAAATATATACAGCTCATAGCATTAGCAATACCCGTTTGCCTTAAACTAATGATCAATACAATCTGTAAAACTTCTCTTCTTTGTTCCTTGAAATAAACCAACAAATTTTATACCCTAATTCACATCATCACATGTGTTCAATTCATCACCAATAAGCATGAGTAGAAAAAAACAAACATAAATTAGAATCTGCACATTAGATTATATAGTTAAGCAAGTATGCAGTTTTTGCTGCAGTAACTTATAAGTTAACAGGGGAGAAAGAATGAAATTAAAAAAAAAAGAGTTTTTGTTTGTTGTTGTCTCTCTTCTTTCTGAGTAAGCCAATTAAATCACAAAACGACATAAGAATCAACAGACACATGCAAAATCCAAGGCAGGTTTGAAGATCAATCTCTCAACTTCTGTTTTCTTAAGACAAGGCTGCTGCCCTTTATTTTATTCACTATAATTTCGTAAACGACGTCGTACTTAAGTAACTAACTTGACAAAACGGCGCCAAAGCTTTCACTGTGCTGGAGGAGAAGAAATCGGAATCGAGTATTGTGAAGACGACGACGATGACGACTCAGGAGCTCGCTATGGAAGGAGAGAAGCATTTGGAAAAAACTATCGAATCAGCGTTTCAGATCATTTCCGCTATGAATGATGAGCTTTGCAATCCTTCTTTGTGGTCTACACCAACCACCGCGAGTTCTAACGGGACGGCTATCGTTACCGCCGACGCGGCTGCAATTGACGGAGCACCGATTCATTCGGAATCTGGTGGTGGCGGGGGCGAAGGAAGTGGAAACAGTGCTCTGGATGAAGCTAGTCTTCGTTATAAGAACTCCGTCACCTCTCTCCGTGCTGTTCTTGTTGCGATTCCGAACTCACATAAGGTAATGAACAATCATTAGCTTGGTCCGAGCGAAGTTCTATTAGTAAACATTGAGCAAGATTAGAGTTTATATGAAGGATCTATAAATGATTGTTCATCTGTTACAGGGGAAAGCATATGAAATGGAAAACGGTTTAGAAACACCTGAAAGTGAAGAAGAGATAGAAAAGTTGGAGGAGCAAGCCTTAAGTCTCAGACAGGTACGTTTATAGATATGTTTTAAAGTGTAATAGACTTCTCATCTGGTCTGATTTAAAGTGTTGAACGTTCATGTAAATGCAGGAGATTGGAAAGAAGAATGTTCATGTCAAAGAACTAATCGACAAGTTTAGAGAATTTATAGCAGATATCTCCACATGGCAAAGCCCTTGTTCTCTTTGAGTTTTTTTCCCTCTTATTTGACAATGGTGTAATCAGTTTAAACAAGGGGCTAAGCCTTTGTTCTTGAATTCCTCACTTGAAACAAGAATTTGTATATATAAATATTTCAGACAAAAACTTCAAAACCTGTCTGTTTGCTGTTGAATCACACATTTTTTTTGTTTGTTTGTATGGATCTGTAAGAGAACTTGATTGTCTCTTTGAGGAGTCACTGTCCGGCTCTCTTGAGATAAGCCATAAAACCAAGACCAGCTACTAATGCTGCACCCGCCGCAACTCCACTGTAAGTAGCAGCCCAACCGTCTCTCTCTACATACTCCATTGCTTCTGCTGACACTGTTGCTCTTCTTCTTCTTCCTTTGCCTTTTCTTGAATCATCTAAATGTAATCTCAGACTCTGCAATTTCATAATGATCCAATCAAATTAACATCTCGTTAAGATCTTCATTTTATATATCTAACTTTACCTTCCAGCCAATTGATTTTGCATGGTCTATGGCTGCTTGAAGGTCACTATCAGAAGCCAACAACACTTTATCGTGGTCTTCGTCTTCATACTACAGATTACAACCACCACTATAACATTTCGAAAAAAAAGATTTTTGCATTGTTCGTTTGTGAAAAGGTTATATACATACAAAAATTTGCGGTATGTTGTTGTCTGGATCAAGATCATCCCCTAGTCTCTGAAGGATCGCGGTTATCACTTCTGTCAAACTACGAGTGTCTGCAATTTAAGAACCAATCCATGTGAGTACACACACACACAATATTAAAATGTTTGATGAACAGAGACATAGATTTTGCTTTACCACTTATGAATCTGTGCATTCTGTGCTGCTTGTCTTCGATCTTGAAAGAAAATGTATTTGACAAAAGTAAGGATTTTCCTGTCTCAGCTTCAGAAGCAACTTTCAAAGAGCTTTCACTGAAAACATTTGTTTTCCAAAGTCAGCAAAAAACTAAAAGCTCAATTCGAAAAGCAACACGTTTTAGCAAGTTTAAGCGAGTCAGGGTAATGACCTTCTCGTGTCTTCGTCTTCCTCATTAGGAGACAATGCCATTGCTGAATCCCAAAACTTTTGCATCATTGTGTTCGTCGTCTCGTTACCTATCCCTGCAGTAGTTCCAGCCTGATCACATCAAAAAATAACTACACAAGATTAGTGGATTTTTTCATATAGAAGTTTTCAAGATAAGCTACGAGACTTACTGTGGCGACAGCAGCGTGAGTTACATGGATTACATCGACAACTGCAACTACATCTCCTTCTGCAATAACAAAAACCCTTTTGTAATTTACATACGTTTTGCCTATTTAGTTGACTTGCAATCCAAAATGTAACAGAAGTTTTTTACCTTTGTCCGTAACAGGAAGGTGCAGAAATTTCCCCTCGTGCATGATGTGCAGAGCTTCAACGATTGGTGTGTCAACTGACGTCGATTGTGGATTCTGAGTCATAACCTATGCGTTCACGAATAAGAACAAACGATTAAACTCAAACTGGAAATAGGAATCTAAGATGGTTAAAAATTTAGTCCAAAAATGGAAACTTGAATAATACAAGAGCCAGAAGAGGTGACTAATCTCCTAATCCTCTTGACCAAATGATAAAAAATCTCTTAAAGCTACCTGTTCCATTGTAGTCTCCGATGGAGAAAGATTTTCAGCCACAACCCGCATCAGTATATCTTTGGAACTAGATAAACCAAAAGAAAAAGAACTCTTACACGTTAGTATGAGTAATCATTACAACGAAGACAAAGGAGTTCAGTCACAGCACAATCTAGCTATGAAGTTAGCCAGAGTCAAGAATCCAAATGAACCCACTGTTCTAGTTTTCTATATTGTTCTTTGGAGGAAGTTGGTAGAACCACTTGAGCTGAGAAAGAGATAAAACCGTTAGGCAAAACTTCCAAAGCTTTCAGAAAAGAGAACTCACGTAAATATCCCTCCAAGCTTGTCCTCGATCATCACAACTGCACAGCTTGATTGAAGTTCAACCATATTCTTTGCTACAGTCAACACTGTATCGGCTGGTGAGACTTTCAAGACCCTGTACAAACACCAGTGATGGGTAGGAAAAACACACACTTAAGATTGTTGTAATGAGAGTTTAAATAAGAAAAAAGAAGAGATTACCTACTTTGTATCATCTGGTATAATTGTTGATAAAGAAGGTCTAAACATCCGGTCTCGTAGAGTTTCAATGAAAGTGTTGGGACCTACCATGAAAAAAATCAACATACTGGAACTTTAAAAATCTGAAAAGATTAAGAAAGCCAAGAGAAAATGAGAACCGAGTAGGAAAGGTTCAGTTCCTCGCCCACCTGAAGTGTTTGTTCCCCAGCTTCTCTCAACACCTTCAACGGCAGCAGCTATTGCCTTACCTTTCTCAGCTGCTCTCTCCATACGAGCAATCGCATCATACAGACACTTGGCTATATCTAGTAGAGCAATAACTTCGCCATTCTCAACAACAGGCAGATGTCTGAATTTTCCTGTAGAGTTATTTTAAGATACATTGTCTCACTAAGGATTAGAAAGAAAAAAAGAGGTTTCTCTAACTTTAAGGCAAACACCACAAACCTAGGACCATCTTCTGAAGAGCATCAACAGCAAGTGTTTCAGAAAGAACGAACATTGGGTTCCTAGTCATAACCTTGGACACAGGTGTTTCCTCAACATTAACTTCCTGCGAAATCACCCTTGTGGCTATATCCTAAAAAAAAAACATAAAGATAATATACATTAGAACATGAAGTATAATGGTTTAACTTTAATGTTAACTTGCTTGGAGAGCAATGATAGTGAGATTACCTTGTCAGTAAGAATCCCACAAAGCATTTCATTAGAGTCAGTCAACAACAAGGCATCAACCTTACGTGAAGCCATATTTTTACAAGCATCATATATAGTCGTCGTTGCTGGAACAGTAATGGCTTTGGATAGCCTTAAGCGCTTAACAGTTCGCTCTCCTCCTGTTAAACCTCTGCTCCACAAATCCAATTTAATAATGATAAAAAGAACCAATGAGAAACCAACATTACACACTAAACATTTCTCGATTTTGTATAGAAGATTGAGAGGGAGATTAGACTTACAAAGGGGAACGCGAAACAGTGAGAGATCTCCGGGCAGTGTCGAGACCTCGTTCGCCGATTTCCATGGATTTCTTCTTCCCGTGGAGTGAGGAAGTCGTTACGGATAAGCTCCGTCTTGAAGACCCGCCGCCTTGGCTAGCCATTTCAACTGTCAAATTAAGAAGGAATCAAACGCATGCTTATGAGAATCGATTTAGTTAGAACAAACGATGAGAATCGGAGAAGAAAGTTGTGGAATCAAAAGCTATTACCAGGCGAATTCGTCGGGTCAACTTTTCGAAGTTTGGATTAGTTTTCGTGGTAGATTATGACTCTTTCTCGATTGTTCGTGAGAAGGAAGATGGCAAGAGAGAAACGACGATTCCTTCCTTCTCACCGGGAAAGTGATGAAAGAAATGTTTTGTGATTTTCTGTAAAACTTTCTTCTTCTTCTTTCTTCCAATCGGATTCTTTTGACTCCGATGCTTTTGCAAAGTACATTGATTTATTTGTAATTTGACAGTTTTATCCTTGAGTTTTATAAATTAATGACGAGTGTCTCGGAGATTTGGATTCCATTAAAGGGTTTTACCGTAATTATCTTATTAATGGGTCACTATTACACACGAGTTGATACATTCTGGATTTCATTTAATTTAATTTTGTCATTAGTTGACCAAAAACATGGATTTTGTCATAATTACTCTTCCTTTCTTTCCGGCTTTTAGCAATTTGGTGTTTTTTCATTAAAACACGAAAATTTGATTAGGATATCTGGATAAACTTCTCTATATTGAGTAAAAAAGTTTTAAAAAATTATAATATAACATCTGCTTCACTTTAAATAATGTATTAATGGTTCATGGATTTGTATGATCTCTAATCAGTGTGAAAGAGGATTACAAAAATTTCTGAAACCAAAAATAATTAACAGAAATTTTAATGTTTGATTTTTTATATAATATTGATAATATATATAATCAATTTTTTTATATAATTAAAACACCACACTCTATATTTATACATTGACACACATATTAAAAAAATATTTAATTTTCTATATTTTCAAAATAAAAATACTACTACCAATACACATAACCATATTTCAACCAATAGAAAAATAGATTAAGTTAAAAATTAATAAATTTTGTATTAAAACTATAAAATGATACTTATTTTGAAACGAAATTTTTACCCTACGACAATTAATCTAAAAAGGAGGTAGTATCTATGAAAAACTTATGGGCCGAAAAATGAAAGCCCACGTAAAACAAAATGGTTAAACCCCCCGTTTCGAATAATATCATGGAACACCCACAGGGCCACAGTCCATTAAACTATTGTCGACGTGGAATCTACTAGTTGGTTGATTCAGCACTTTAGCTTCGTCTCAGACAAAACAAAACAAAAAAACTACAGCTCACTCTCTGTCTATTTTCTCTCTCCAATTTTCGTTTAAACTTCACTTTCTCTCTGTATAACGACGAAGTATGGCGGATTGGGGACCAGTGTTGATCGCCGTGATCCTCTTCGTAGTTCTAACACCGGGACTTCTTTTCCAGATTCCGGCGGGAGGCCGAGTAGTGGAGTTCGGGAATATGCAGACGAGCGGCGCGTCGATTCTCGTCCACGCGATCATCTTCTTTGGTCTCATCACTATCTTCACCATCGCCATTAACGTCCACATCTATTCCGGTTAAGTGTTTAGCTCACTACTGGTTTACACAAAACCTTTTTTCTTCTCTGGTTCTGTTTGTGCTTCCAATTTGATGTAAGATCTTAGATACATTTGTCCACATCTATTCCGGTTAAGTGTGTAGCTCATTACTGGTTTAATTTGGTTCTTGTTCTAAAGCATTTATTGATACTGCAATAGTGAATCAATGAACAGATCCACCAACTATAATGATTAAGGGTGTATAAAACGACGCCGTAAGTGTTACTATTGAGCTAAATGCAATTAGGTCCACTCTTCATAATGATCAAAGCCACCAACCATAATGATGATTAAGGGCTCCAAAACGACGCCGTTTCTGTTATTATTGGGCTACATTATGATCAAAGCCGCCAACAAGAATGAGTAACGATCTATACAACAACCGCCGTGACAGCTACTAATGGGCTTAATGTGATTAGGCCCATGTAAGCCCAATTTATATTTTGTTTTCAATTTCATCTGTATCTCTCGACAACCACTCTCTCTCTCTCTCTAGCAAATCCGTGAAGAATCCAAAATCCACACCAATGGCGACTTCGATAGCTCGATTCACTCGGAGAGGAGTAGCTTCCAACCTGATCCGTCGTTACTTCTCTGCGGAAGCAGCAGTCGCATTCAAGACGGAGGCGCCGAAGCCAAAACTAACGGTGTCGCCGTCTCCGGATCGTGTGAAATGGGACTACAGAGGACAGAGACAGATCATTCCTTTAGGACAGTGGCTTCCTAAGGTTGCAGTTGATGCCTACGTGGCACCCAACGTTGTATTAGCCGGTCAGGTCACAGTCTGGGACGGCTCCTCCGTCTGGAACGGCGCCGTTTTGCGGGGCGATCTCAACAAGATCACTCTCGGGTTCTGCTCGAATGTACAGGAACGGTGTGTTGTCCATGCCGCATGGTTGTCCCCAACAGGTGATTGTTGCCTCCATTTTCGGACAATTGTGTTCTGTTTATCTAATGTGTGGTCTTGGTTGCTGGTAATGGAATCAAGATAATGTTACGTAGGAGGCACTTAGTGGTTTAGCTTCGTAGTGGCTGTGTATGTGATAGGAATCTAGAATCGTACTGAGGATATGCGCTTGAGCTTAGCATCGAGAATTGAGTAGATTAGCAGACACGGCGGATCATCTTGTGTGGCAGTAGGAAACAATGAGTTTATATATCAGTCGAACATAGTAACATACCCATGACAGATCCTGACATTTTGGAGCTAAAGATAATTTAGTAGGGGTTTATATATTTTTCACAAATTGGAGGCCTACATATGTAAAATTTTCCTAAATTTTTGGGAGATATAAATCAATGCTTCACTAGTCTATGTTCAGGACCAACCCTTAACATACTTAGAGTATCTATTCAATCATGTTTTGGTCGCATTGATAAAACTATATAGGCATGAGCAGAAAAAACAAAACCTGAGATCCGAACCTGAACAAAAAAGAACAAAAAAAACGAATATGGATCCAATATGATATGTAAAATTACATAAATTGATTTAGAACTGTGGTATAAAACATATCTGAAGTCGAAGTGTTACTAATTGAAGTCGACAGTAACAAAAAGAAATCTAAATAAGCCGAAAAAAATTTAAAACTTTGACCCTAAGATCCGAAATAAGTATTTGAAACTATGAATAAAGATCTCAAATACTCAATTTCATGTTTCAACTAGAGGTCTACTTTTCGAGGCTAGAGCATGTTTTGGTTGTGTATTACAATTATACACTAAAATCTTAGATTCTGGCTTTTGATATGATGATTCAAATTTTGATTCTAATGTTACCGTTTATTTTGAATTTGCAGGATTACCAGCAGAGACATTGATCGATCGGTACGTGACAGTGGGTGCATACAGTCTTCTGAGATCATGTACCATCGAACCAGAGTGTATCATCGGACAACACTCGATACTAATGGAAGGTTCCCTGGTCGAGACCCGCTCAATCCTGGAAGCTGGTTCGGTTGTACCACCGGGAAGAAGGATCCCATCAGGTGAACTATGGGGAGGCAATCCAGCAAGGTTCATAAGAACCTTAACCAACGAAGAAACCTTAGAGATCCCGAAACTTGCTGTAGCCATTAACCACTTAAGCGGAGATTACTTCTCTGAGTTCTTGCCTTACTCCACTGTCTACTTAGAGGTAGAGAAGTTCAAGAAGTCTCTTGGAATCGATGTTTAGAGTCTACTAAAAGCTTTGTTTTTCGGATCTTCAAAGCTTCTCTTATGTGGTTTCTGTGTGCTTACCTATTCAATGAGGTCTCTCTCTCTCTCTCTGCGTATTGGAATAAGTAGTTGAAGAGCATCAAAACATTCGAATGTGTGTTTTCTCGTTTTTCTTTTGGTGGGTTCTTTGTTAAAATTCAATTTTAAAACTGATTTTTGGCTGGATAAATGCCTGAATGATAATGGCGACTACTTCTGGTTTTGTTGTCTCTGGTAGTGCTGGGAATATGAGTTAATAACCGCAGGTCTCGCCCATTGATGCACACATAAGTGAATCGAGAGTGAAGTGAACCATATTCACTAATTAACATTTTTGGCTAATTTAGTAATTTTTAGATAGATTCGTGTAACCTTTGAAGTGTTGTGTAGTGAGTGATGTATGTATCTGTTTACTTCTCTTGAATTGTTTTGATAAAACTTGGATTAGTATTTATACCGGAATCACTATTTTGTAATTCACTATTTTGTAATGGAAACTTATTCGGAGATCATTGACAAAAGAAAAAAGAGGAAAAAACCCACAAAACATTGCGATAAGAAATCTTATCTTTGATATGTCACAATGTACTCGTTTTGGATGCAGACACAAAGTGTTTTTGGTTTTGTTCATTATATCTTTATGTCTATCTTTCTTTTCCTGAATAGACGAAGAATCTTTTTCCCAGTCTCAACATTTGTTTCATTATTGTGATATAGAAGTTTTTTTTAAAGTGTATTGTTTTTTTCTTCTAAAAGGCGTTATGAAAAAGAGACCAGCCTCGTTGGTGTGCATGTTGGATGGTAGTCTTTCATTATATTCATCTAACTTCAAATCCGATGACCTGTGTTATGCTGTAAACAACTTTAAGTGTATGCATATTTATTACTAAAGTTTGATTTATGCACCACACTTGCGAAATGTTTGATTTATGCTCCACACTCTCAAATGTCTGGTACTTTTGGTTTATGACTTGGTAATAAAAAAGTAAAGTTTGATTATATAACTCATGATTAAACATCTGTAATACTCTTTAGTGTTCTATATATTTTTAGTTTATTTCAACTACAAATTAGTTAATTAAACTTGATTGGTGCTAATTGGTTACTAAATGGTTTATTTCTTCTTTTTATAATACATATCGAGGAGTTTGAATGAAAAATGTTTGTTTATCATAACACAGAAGTTATTAGCATAAACCAAGCGTTTCTAGTTATATTATTTTTCTAATGTTCAAATGTTTGTTGATATCCTTATTTCCTGTAACTTGAATATCATACAATTAAACCACCATGTGATTCTATAGTTATTAACTTATTAAACAGTGAAACCACATTTAGTTTTACTGTTAACCCTCTTGATTTTTATCACACATGTCTACAAGGTCTACGTAGCTATCTATAGTAAAGAAAATCTATCTAAAGATTAAATAATACAGTAAAGAAAATGTTTGTAAAGAATATAGCAATAAGCTCAATAAGAAAAAAAATTCTCTAGTTAGGTGCAGTAGATTGTCGAAGATTTTCTTACCAGTTACCACAGTCCACTTACTTTGGGTAATATTATTTTATGTTAGGCTGACATACTAACGCCAACAACTTACGCCGTTAAGTTCGAGGTGGGCACAACAACGCAAGAATGATGTGTGGGAAAGAAAAAAACAAACGCCTACAAAAACGGTCGTTACGTCATTATTGTTTCTGACGTGTCTTTGTCGGCTCTATTGGATTTGATTTTCACTGTTCAATGCATTTAATTGTTACCAGATTCATCATTTATATCACTGCTATTAACAGGTGACAATCTCTCAAATTGTAGCAGAACTATTCTATTTCATCAAACCGGTTATTAAATATATAATCATACCGGTCCTACTCGTACCAATGGGGCGTGTTGATAATTTTTCTCGTGACTTTCTGTGTATTTTATACCAATACGATTTAAAGTTCTAATTTAATAAATTTATATATATTCTAACGTACAATACGGTAGCACTTACATTGACAATTTCTTTTTGCTTTTTGCTGGTTATTATTTCCATAATTCTTTCAGCAGTGTTTTGTTTGTAACGTATTTCAATTTCACGTGTTCTTCTGATTTGTGATTTTATATCATACATACATCATAATGTATTATAAATGGAAAAGAAATAAAAAGAAAAGAAACGTATGCAAGTTTAGATAAATCTTTTTCAAGTCGAGAAAAGAGAAGGAATCCAAGTCGGCAAAGTCCATGTGTAAGACTCGATGATACAAAAGTTTGTCCTTAAGTGCGATCCAAAATTTATGCAGCACACGTGTGAAGCTTAATAGACACCACGTCAGCATGCATTGCATGGGATGGGAGATTGAGGAGGTGATACTATTCTCTCTCGATTACTTCTCAAAGTCAAGACACTCGAGGTAAGGTGTACAGTTGACTAATTAACCACGTTGAATCTAGTTCGTGGATGTAATTATCATGTAGATTAACACATTTTTCAGTGGGCTTTGATTAAATATAAAGTCGAACAGGTTGACTGAAACTGCGGGCATTGAGACCATTGAAGTCGCGGTATTTGCGAATTACTAACTGAGCCAAATATAATACGCTACATTTGTAATAATTATTTTTTTTGTTTCATATTAATTTCGTTTTAGATTTGTACATATATATCAAAAAAATACATATATTTTTATATAAAGATATTATTATTTACTATATTCTAACCAATAAAAATAAAATTATAAAATAAAATTAATAAATTATGCATATGACACTTAATATAAAATAAAAAATATATTATAAAGTTATAATTAAAGACTTGGACTCGCAAGAAAAAGAAAACATTTCATTTTCACTTATTTTGACCTCGAGATAACCAATAACCAATTTCGCTTACTTTTATGTAACGCAAGTTCACTTAACCAATGTTTATAAGTAAATCCACCAAAAAAACACGGACTCATGCATGTATCACGGTGGTTAATTTTATAGGCTTATTCAGCATGTAATAATGAACGCTCAATATGACATAGCTAGCCATCGTGCACTTTGAAATGACAAAATATCCATTCTTTATAAGCTGTGAAGATTTAGTTATATTTTAAACAATACAAATGTATATATATATTTCGCATGTGCTATATGAATTAAAGGTAGCATGCCATAGCTATTGGCATGCGTTATATGACTGTTCTTTGTTCCCTATCGTATTCCTTTTTGTGGGTTGATTTTAAATCAGAAACGCATTGGTGTTTTAGGTTTAGCATGCCATAGGTATTTGTTGTTATCATGAATGCCGTGATTGTTCACTTCACCATGTTCTCATGCTAAGAGCACCCCTCTAACAACATGCATTATAATAATATTCTATTTGTAAATGAGTCACTTAAATGAACTGTCGTTGCATAAAAGTAAGTGAAGACTGTTATCTTTTGAGAGTTAAAAAAAAAATCTACAGTAAAGAGTTCTCTGGAAATCGAGAGAGGACCACTGTTTTCTTTTTTGACTGAAGGCTTATCCACTGTTATTTTTTCTTATCATAGTTTGGTTGATGTTAGTATATATATATAAAAAATTGAATATTTGTCCACAATGGTAACGTTCAGTTTGAATAGATTTCCAAAATGTAGAACCATATTAAAAACAAAAAAGTACAACCATATATTTAAACAAAGATTAAATTAAATCATATAAAATGATGGATCATACTGTATTTAAAAGTTTAAGATACCTATTCAAAAACAAAAAGTACAACTATGTATTTAAATAAAGATTTAAATCATATAAAATGATGGATCATACTGTACATATATAAGAGTTTAAGATATATAAAAAATAAAAAATACATGAGTGGGAAACATTAACTGTCAATCTCGAGAACTAGAATTGCGTTTTGATAGTTTAACCTAATAGAGAAACACATATTGCGTGAGAATTAGGTATGTTTTGACTAATAAATAATTGAATGAAATATTAAATTAGTTACTAAAATAAAACAATTAAATTAAATTAGACTCACGTATAAGTCATGTTTAATAGGGAACAAAACAAATTAGTTTACATTTTTATACAGATCTTGAGGTCCACAGTTTCACCTTCGTACCACAACACCGAAGTGGTTCTTTAGAGAGAGAGAGAGATTTATAAGCTTCTGTCTGGGCGTTACATTTTTTTTGTGAACATTAGAAACACTCAAAACTTAGCCAAAACAAACAAAAATGGGAGAGGTTCAAGAACATCTCAAACTTTTATTTCATCTCTTCAAATCTTAATGAATAGTAATAATAATTTTTAGAATAAGACTGATCTTTTGTTTGGTTCCAGGAGGAGAAGAAACCAGAAGCAGCAGAGGAGAAGAAACCTGAAGAGGAGAAAAAAGAAGAAGGAAAGAAAGTGGAGGCTGATGAGAAAAAAGGAGAAGAATCTGAGAAGAAAACTCAAGAAGGAGAATCTACTAAAGATTCCAAAGAAGATTCACCTCCGGCGCCGGAGCCTGAGGCTCCACCACCGCCTCCCCCGCCGCAAGAGATTATCCTTAAAGTCTACATGCACTGTGAAGGCTGTGCTAGAAAAGTTCGCCGTTGCCTCAAAGGCTTTGAAGGTATCTATAAAACACACACACACACATATTCTTAGTATTCTTACATCTAAAATACTTCTGGTATAATACATTTTAGTTTTTCATATAATACTTTCATAAACTCCAAAAGTTTATTTCATCAACTACACATGTTTGATTAATTTTGTGTATATGTTTTTTTTTTTTTGCAACTACACATGTTTGGTTAATTTTGTGTATACGTATAGTTAATATTAGTTTTTTTTTTGGTTTAGATGTTATAGTTATACATATTTTGTGTGTAGGTGCACAGAAAGTCTTCGTTATTCTTTTAAGATATTAGAACCAAATATAAAACAATCAAACTAGAAAACTCTGTTTTTGGTAAATATAAAAATATGAAGTGAATCTTGGGTTATTGGTTTAATTTATTTAGGAGTGGAAGATGTGATGACTGATTGTAAAACGGGGAAAGTGGTGGTGAAGGGAGAGAAAGCTGATCCATTGAAAGTATTAGCCAGAGTTCAAAGAAAGACCCACCGTCAAGTTGTGCTTGTTTCTCCAATTCCTGCGCCGTCTCAGCCCCCGGAGAAGAAAGCAGAGGAGGAGAAACCCAAAGTGGAAGAGAAGAAAGTGGAGGTAACTTTCTTTAATTATTGTAATTTTTTTGTTTTATCAATTTGGTATCACAAAAACAAGAAAGAGGAAGTAATTTTTGAGGGTAACTTTTTGGAGGATAATAAAATGAATATTTATTTATTTTCTTCTGTTAGTATTTTATTTAGGGTAAACTTTAATTAATTTATTATTCAATTAAATATATTCTCTTTTTGAAGTGATTTCACATGGGGATGTATTGGTAGGATACTAGGATTGGTATATTTCTCTTTAGTTGCTGGTTTTATGATATAAAAATATACTTTTGTATATGGTATTTGGACTAGTTAAGTATTGGCTGTATCTCCTCTGATTAAAAAAAATGGCTGTATTAACATTTTTCGGTATATTTTTTTTTTTTTTGTATCAGCCTCCCGTAGTGCTTACGGTGGTCCTCAAGGTTCACATGCACTGTGAAGCTTGTGCATCGGAGATCAAGAAACGGATAATGAGAATGAAAGGTTAGCTTTGTTATCTATACAAATTCTTATACATTTATATTTGATAATATTAAACTTTTTATATAAACATTCATATCGCATTAAGCGTAGTCTAGTTTTCTCAACATGTACGACTTTATATAGCCTTTCTCCGGGAGAACAACATTTCAGACTTATTAAGGAAATTAAGTTAAGAAACGTAATCACAAAGATTTCTTTTAAAATATAAAAGTTTTTTTGGATTTTAACTTTTTTTTGTCTGTCCGATTAATTACCGGTAGATAAAACGTTACAGTATCTTGCAAAATCGTCCACTTGTTTACTTCTGGTCACCAACTTTATATTATCTTTACTTGTATCAAATTTGGTCCATACAAATTCAAATCATGATGATATTGCTTCGACTTTAAAACACATACACACGTGTTATTTATTTATTTATTTATTCATAGTCATCCTATTAATTATTTATCCCTTCACTTTGATAGTACTATTATATTATTTTTTCTTATGGATTGTTTTATTTGAACATATAACTTTTAGGAGTGGAATCTGCTGAATCCGATTTAAAGGGTTCTCAAGTGACAGTGAAAGGAGTGTTTGAACCGCAAAAGCTCGTTGAACACATTTACAAACGGACAGGAAAACATGCTGCCATTATGAAGATTGACCCACCGCCTCCACCGCCACCTGAGGAAGCAGCTGAAGCAGAGAAGAAAGAAGAAGAAGGTAAAGGGGACAATGGTGGAGGAGAGGCCAAAGAGAAGGAAGAAAAGAAAGAAGGGGATAATGGTGACAAAGCAGCTGATCAAAACGGTGTCGGAGAGGATCAGGGGAAAGTTGTGGAGGTGAGGAAGATAGAGAATCCTTATTACTACTATTATAATTACCAACCACCGCGTGTGGCGGCTCCGCCTATGGAAATGCCGCCTCCTCATGCTTACCCGCCTCAACTATTCAGCGACGAGAATCCAAACTCATGTTCCATTATGTAAGAAAAAGTAACTGAAAACGCTAAAGGGTTTGGTTTATATGGAGAGAATATTTTGAACAATTTTGATGAAGTTGTTTAGTTACTTGCTGTCTCTCTTTGCATGTGGTTTTCTGCTAGTGTGTTTGTGCAGCTCTTTTTTCTTGTTTAGTTTTTACATTGAAAAGAACTCGCCAATTACGAGTTATCTTTAATGCTTTCAAGCGATTAAAATAAATAAATTAATCATATTTATATCTATAAATTTATTTTAAATTATACTCCTTCCGTTTCACTTTAGTTGTCGTTTTAGACTTGAACACACATATTAAAAAAACATTTAATTTTGCATATTTTCAAAATAAAAATACAACTACCAATACAAAAACAATAATTTTTGCATTAAAACTATAAAATGACACTAATTTTAAAACGAAAATTTTACTCTATAACGATAATTAATCTGAAAGAGAGGAAGTAATCATATAGATTAATCGTTAAAATCAGTGGGAAATGGAATAAGGGTGGAATACACTTTTATGACTAAGTATGCTTTTAATATTGACCTGCACCAAATTTGATGTGATTATTCCACCCTTTACAAGTTACTTTAGGTGTTTAACTACTAAAAAGTTGGCTAAATTTCTTCCTTGATTACTAAGTTACCATTTAACCTTACAACTGCAGCGTTTGCTTTGCACTAAGTGCATATGTTCTGTGTCAATAGCTTTGTTCATATACCTAAAACAATCAATCGCATTATTCCACCTCGATTAGTATACTAGTTGGAACCTTGTGGAAGAACAGTGGAGTTCATAAATACAGTCCCTTATTCATAAATGTTATAAATAACCTTAATAGTATTACCTAGTAGTTACCCATTTATACACTTCTCAGCATAAAAAGAACGTTGTTCAGAGTTTATCGATCGATGAATTATTAATAGTTAGGTGAAACACTATTTTCTTGCCTCTATAAAAATAGGTTGCTCCATTTATTGTACGAGTAAAGTTAGTGACAATGCTGCCTTATCTTAAACTTGCCACTGTAGTTTGTCAATTGGGTTATGATTATTTTATTTTTGCTAAAATTTTATGATTATTTCTTTTGCAAATAATTTGTGGCCATCATGTGTTATTAGAAATTAAATGGTGGCACGTAGTATCAATCAGTCGTATGAAAAGTAATTAAGAATCCTAAGCGAAAAATGAATTTTCCCAAGAAATAATTACAATTTGTGATGAACTTTCATTAACAAATCGTGTTTTTTATTCAATGTGGTAATCCAGTAGTTTAGTTTTATCAGAATACGGACGGACAGCATACAAAGTTTTAGACCATATCCAAAATTTGGATTTACATGTTAAGAAAAACCAAAAGAAAAAGAGAGTATTATTTCTTCAACATATAAATATATACAAAATATTGCAAAAAGTGTCACATATTCGATTGAATAATTATAATTTCCCAACTGTAATATTTCTTACAAATGGTTATCATAGTTTTAAATGTTAAATATTATATCAATATATAGTTTTAAATTGTAAAGCATTTAAAAAAAAATTGTAAAATCATCATTGACTCCGGTCTCTTTAACGAGGTTCTTAGTTTCAGATAAGAGATATAAAAATTGTTTTTTAATCAAAAAATGTATAAAAAAATATCAAATCATAAATTAAGAATCCTGATTAAAAGATCAGGGTTAATCATGTCCAAAAGCATTTCCATTGCTGAAAAACTTGAAATAGTATTTCATTACAATGGTCAAATATTCATAAAATTTTATGATGTCGTGCCGTCTTCTCATGGTAAGCGAAGAACATTCTATTCCGGCGAAGTAGACTCTCAGAAACCCCAGCCGCCTACGCGGCGCATGATGTATAACCGGAGCCGTGAAATGACGGTGTTAACCTGGACCCCATGTGATGAGTCCGTGCCATCTCAGCATCTCTGAGGACGTACAGTTTATGAATGAGCCCACGTGAGTCCGTGACCCGCCACCACTTCCTCAAAACTTGTGCTTTCGTACTACAACATTTGTCGCTTCTTTTATTGGACGCTCCGTTTTTTATTTTCTGATTAAATATTTACACGATTCCCTTAGAAACAAACAAATTAAATAAAAAAAAGAAACTGTATACGTTACTCTTTGTTTTACTTTAAAAGAGAAAATAAGTAAATTAGTTAGTTTTTTTTTTTTTTTAAAAGATTATATTGTTATTGCAAGTCTCAGTTTATCCAAATATAGACAATCTATTGATATTTAATTTAAAAAATAAATCAAAATCTATAAAACTATTAATATTAATATAAATTGTAAAAGACTCAACTCAAAAAACCTCCATAATAATGGCTTAAATTAAGTATTTATTTTATTGTTTGTCCTCGAGTTAGCAATTTACTCTTTCTCTCTGAACAAGCTATTATGAAAAAGAAAAACAGTACAAGATTGGAGTGGAAAGTTATTATCAAATGATGACAAAACAAAAGGTTATTATCCAATGTCGGTAGCTCAATTCATTTCTTCTCGTTTTGGATGAATATATTCTAGTATAACGTGGTTGGTGGTGAAAAAAAACACACTATTGGTTAGTGTAAGAAATAAGCATCATATCAAAACGTTTTAAATAACACAAGTACTATATATTGTTTATATATATAAAAGTTTCTCTTAGTTATCCACTATTTTGTTGATGAACGTATGGGTACGCTAAACAAATTAACAAACTATATATTGGTTAGTGTAAGAAATAAGCTTCATATCATAACAAATATTGATGAACGTTTTAAATGACACAAGAAGTACAATTAATGTTATATAAAACCAATGTCATACACTTTTGTGGAAATCATTAAATTATTAGTATAATCTTATCTTTGGGAACTCTTTTTATTCTGTCCAAATTTAAGAAAAAAAAACTCTTATTATTCTGTTTATCGGAGTAGTCGTGAGTGATATTTGTTTTCTTAAAACAGTACTTGTTGTATTTATGGTGAAAGCAGATTATGGTTAGATTATCTTATAATATCTTAACATTTTTTCACAAAGTAAATTACTTTACTTTTATCTTACTGATTTTTATAAAATTACATCCTGCTAACACTTTAGTTGTTATGAATAATAAGAGTATTTTTTTTTCCTTTTCCTTAGAATATAGAAAATGTACAATATTGGTGGATGTGTTATAGCATTTATTAATTTTGTTGGTCTTTTTTTCTTCTTCTTTCTGTTAACCTTTGGGACCATACCTTCGACTGTATCTCGAAATCATGTTGACACGTAGAGACACACATTGATATACGTTACGTTTGTTTGCATGTACTTGTGTATATACGAAACGTATAACTTTTTGTAATGCATAAAGCCATGGTGCATAAGTAACGTATTTTGAAAATTAGTTATAAAAATAAAAAAGAATGATGATCATAACAACTTGTTACAATGAGACACTTTACCGGATTTCATTAGATTAGTTTAGGTTTTGATTGCGACCGAACCGTGATTGAGTCGACCATTTAACCTAATCTCCTTAACTGTTGGGACCCATCAACATCTTTTGATTCATTTACCTGAATTTCATAAAACTCTAAAAACCTGTTATTATATCCATCCCGATCATCCCTATTGCTATTACCAAATATTTATCGACTTTTAATTTTGGCAGCAAGTGCCATTGCCAAGCAATATATACTCATTTCGTTATTGATTTTAAAATGTTCTTCAGTTGATCCTATTTCATTTTGACAATGATATAACTATTATTTGATTCGTTGCCATTCTGACTTTAATTTTGAGAGATAAATATATAATGAGGGATTCAAGTCAAGAGTCATAAGATCTGTACCATACTGAAGATCTTAACCCATAATCTATAAATATTTTAGGATATAGATGTAGCGATAGATAATAGACTTGTAATTATATAGAACAATTTTAGATTTCACGTAATTTTTAGGAACTCATAATTAAAAATAATATATATATATATATATATATATATAATTTTTTGTTGAGAATTTTGATTGGGAGTACTCTAAAAGACGTAATGGACATGTAAATTAGTACAATATGTTTGCTGGAGGTCCACTCACTTACATGCGTCTAGGTTTAATACTAGGAATATAGATTAAACTTTTGATTGTTTCAAACACAAGTTAGTCTCTTATACACTAATGTTTTAGACTGTTTTTGCTGTTGTGTTTGGTTATATGCTATAAATAATGTTTTATATTTCCTAGCTATAGAACACCTTTTAACTAAAATTAATCTATATTTTGTAGACGAGTTATAAAAGCACGTATACTTTATTTTTTTCGTTTGAATTTGGCTTTTAGGTTAACAAACTACTAATTAATGTTTTTTTTTCTTTACTACTAAGTAATTTTGGTTAGTTGTAAGATAACATTCAAACGTAAACGAAAAATAATTGAAAGGCTAACACAAACAAAAAAGGATGTAGGCCCATAATAAAGAAAAAAACTAGAAGATGATGTAACTACAACTGTTTTTGTGAAAGTCTACACAGTTAACGAGTTCTTTTTTTTTTTTGAAACACCTAACGAGTTCTATATGTGAAACACATTAAAGAAGAAATGTAGGTCAGAACAAAACAAAGCTAATAAGTCTTATCTGCCGAGAATGATAGAAATGATTTTGATTTTTATCAAGAGTTTTGTTGAGATTAAGACATGAGCCGAGCCAAATCTATAAAATAATATTTTATTAAAAGACTTTATAACAAAGAAAGTTAACTTTTCTTACACAAAAAAATAAATAAAGGTCTTTAAATCCCATCACCTAGTGGGGGAAAAGGCAAAGAAGTTGAGATGGATGGTTGAAGATGACCTGTTATTGTGTAGCATTATACCTAGAAGACCTTCCAAGATTCGAAATCTGACGAGAGGATTGTGTTGTATATCATTATTAAAGAGAAACTAACAAATAACATTACACTGTGCTTTTATCCAAACATGACAAAATAAATTTATAGGTAAAAAGAATATAAAATAGTAATGTACTTCGTACAAAGTTATTACACCCGGTTTAATTAGCTACCAAAACTAAAATTACCCGATTTTGTTGAACCGGTAGATGAGGTCAAGTCAGTAAAAGCCCTCAATGTTTCACAAGCTTTAGTCTGACTACTTGATCAAGGAGATAAAACAACAACTGGAGGAGCTATGCGTGAGGATGCTGTTGCAGAAGATTTGATTCTTTCAAAGAGTAACCGAGCATCGGTTGATGAACATCCCTGATTCATCTCAATAGCTACTGGATACTGCGACGTTCTGTTCATTTCAACCACCATCATTCCCTGCAGCAACATTAAAAATTGAACAATTTGGACCCCCAAAACAAAATAACTAATCTGGTTTGTGCCTGCTTGGGGTTTTCTCATAGTTTCTATATTCAACTAATGTTTGGTGTCTCTGATCATGGATGACTTTTTATTGACCTTGAACTATAACCACTGAAGAAAAGTTAACGGGTTTTACCTCAAAGTCAGCTAGAAACAACTGGAAGCCTTTTAGTTTCTCCTTCATCATGGCATTTTCTCTTGTTGGTGCTGAAGAGGAAAGAGCAGCTGTGACCTCCATGGATGAATGACCTATCCTTCTTTGTACAACCTACAGAGGGAAAAACACGGACATGATGAGCAACGAGGGACGATCTTCATTTCTAACACGACAAGAAAATTTTGAGAAAATAAGAGATGAGACTCACGTCATTATGGAGCAAGATCTCACAGATGAGACTACCATCATCGACGTAGCATATAAGCTCAAAAGTCGACTGTTGCTTGAACTGGAATTTCTTCACTCCAGTTAGAAAGCACTGCAAAAATGGATACTTAAGTTTCACAGATCGATTTAAGACAGAGAGTTTTGGTGTTAGTACCTTAATCCTTCCTTGAACAAAATGCATGGTATCTTTCATTACTACCCACTTTTGAGCCATCTCGGCCAAGTACGTGAAAGGCGTCTCTGGATTTGTAGACATCGCAGAGGGTATTTCCAAATCGACAACCATATTACTGACTTCATCATCAGCTACAGCGCCTGAAACTGAACCATATACAGGATCCGTTGTATCCCTCACACTACCATTGTCGATATGCATTTCTTCTACGAATGAAGTCACGTTAACTGTTTGTTGATCCAAGGTATTTTCGCAACCGTTGTTGTACAAAGGTTTTGTACCACTACAGCTAGTACGAGGTGTGGATGCTGTCATGTGAATGTTACTAGAAGTCGAGTGCAAACCAGAGAACGTTCTTTCCCCGTGGGTAGCATCAGTATCAATCTGCATATGCTCAACCCTCGAAACAGTAGCTTCCACATTGATGGAAGCAGGAGGACTAGTCATCGTCCGAGGACTTATATGAGTTCTCGTTACATTCACTGAATTGCCTGCCATTAGTGTTTTTGGTTAAAAGAGAGTTAATATCCACTAATAATCTCAAAAGAAAATGGTTGTATCATGTTACTGAAAGTTTCTAATAACAACCATCTTCCTCTCAGAAAGACACTAAACTTTCTTTTTGTTGTTGTGACTGTTATAGTTAAGTGAGGAAATATCATAGTAGACCCTGACAGAACTATGATTCGGCTCTAGTATGTCATGTTTTACGAGTTAAAGTAGAAAAAGAAGACATGCCCTTTTCCTGAACAAAAGAATTTTTGTAGAAATATCAATACCTTGACCATTGGCCTGAACGTGACTAGCATCTACCGAGCTAGAACTGTTTGCTTGATTAGCAGTATCATTGTCATTTAGCGACCATGCAGCTAGACTTGCTCTGGTTGCCAACGAAGCAACCCCTCGGCTCCTTGTTCTACAAAAGTTAAAATCCAATAAGAAAATAGCGAAACACTTGAAGCAAATAATAGTTCCCAATAAAGAGACACCACGACACAACTTCTGAATACGAAGTCAGTGGAAGAAGCATAAACTAGAGAATATACCAAGTTAGTTCTAATTGGAGCAAGTAATAGTTCCAACTAAAGAGACACCACGACACAACTTCTTCGAGCTGGAGAAAATACCAACTTCTAAACAATTCTTTGAAAAAGTCTAACCTTATTCCTCTTGGAGGTTTATTCACTTCAATAACAAGACGCTTTCGTGCTTCTTCCAATTCCTCAACCATCCCTCCTAAAACTTGTATAGTCTCAGGTACAAGCATTAAAAGCCCATGTCTAACTTGTACGTTAGATACAACAATCTGCATTTACTGTCCTTGTCAGTTCTTATAACACAAACGTGATAAATACAAAACAGCAGCTACAACCATAAACGCATGAATTAAAAAAATTACAACACCCTAAAGCCAATTTCAGATGTTAATTTTTCATCATCTACCTTTAAACCAGCAGGAGCCAGTACTTGGAGATCTTTAATAGGTCTGTACTCCATACCAAAGACACGTTGAACACCATCTGTCATGGACAGCTTAAGACACCTCTTAAGCCCTGCATTGGCGTTTTCATACCTCCCTTTGAGTGAGCAGCCAATGTTAACTATCTCATCAACCTGAGGATTTTAACCACAAAGGTTCAGTTTAAAAAGAACACACTTTATGCCTTATCTATATATAAACGAAACAAAAGAGATAACCTGCAGAACAAACGGACCAGCGAGTTCTTCAAGAATCATCGACTCAACGTTCCGAGGAAGAAGAACCCCACTTCCGCATAGATTCATATCGCAAAACAGAAACTGCTCGAAGCAATGCTTAGCTTTCGCTGCAACTTCGAGGCGGGAGAATTGCGGAATGGAGACTTCGAGGCGAGAAAGACAAGAGACCCACCACTCCGTCTTCAGCTTAATCCCCATTCGCAACAGCGCCTCGGCGATCGGCGAGTCGTAGTCGTTCTCGACTTCTGACTCCGACGGATCAACCGGAATACTAGAATCCGGCGGCGTGGGATTACCGGAGACGTCGATAATCTCAACTTCCGATACAGTGGTTTGCTCGTCGGGATTAGGAATGAAAGTGGACGCTGATGAGCTTTCCGGTTGAATAGAAGGCGCACGACCAACGCTCTGAGCAGAATCGCCGATTCCTCTTGCTCCAGTTTCATCTTCTTCTTCTTCGTCGTCGTCGGAGTAGTGTTGGAGTCTCAGCCGTCGTCTAGGCATCTCGCCGGCGAAAATTAGGGATTATTCTTTTTTGTTTTCCCTCCAAAATTTATTTGCTCTTTTTTTTAAAACAATTTAAATGGGCCTAACAGATTCAACCCACTAATAACAGAAGGTCCCGTTTTGAGTGTGTCTATGTAATAGGTTAGTTTGCCGCGCGAGCTGTTAGGCCTTAAAAGAGCCTATTATAAGGAGGCTGATTAGGCCCATTATAAAAACGTTGGGCCTTATGATGTATATATATTGGGTAAGTTTGCCGCGACCCGCGAGATGTTTTTAGTGAAAATTTTGAGACAGCCCGCCTTTGTGTTCTAAAATTTTGGCACCAGAATTTTTGAAATCCCCAAATTCGATTTTGTGTTTCTCTTCTTAATCGTTTTCTTCTATTGATTTAGGGTTTTCTAAGATTCTCGCGAATAAGCTCTGAGATCTAGGAATTTTTTTTTTCTTTATCTTTATTTGCTTCGATTTTGTTTTTCGATTTGGATTCACATGGCGACTGAAACCCTAGATGAGAAGACACCGGGAGTTGAATCTCCGGCGAAGAAGGAAGTAGTTGTTGGCGATGCCTCGAAGGAGAAAGAAGTAGCGGATCCCCCAGGAATTGACGAGGCCGAGAAGAAGAAGGAAGAGGCCGAGAAGAAGAAGGAAGAGGCTGAATCGAAAGAAGGTGAATTGGAAGATAAAGAGGATGTAAAAGATGAGGAAGAAGGAGAAGAAGAAGGAGAAGGAAGTGGAAGTAAGAAATCTTCGGAGAAGGAGGAGGCGGTGACTCCCACTAGCGATAGGCCTACGAGGGAGAGAAAGCAAGTTGAGCGTTTCTCTTCGTCTGGTCCTATGCGAGTTACACCGAGCAAGTCCGTTTCAATTGAAAAGGTATCCTTTTGTATTTCATGTTTCTGAGAATTCGAATAAGTTTCTTTGTGAAATTATGTTCAGTAGTTTCTGCTGTGGTTTGTCAGGGTCGTGGAACACCTCTCAAGGAAATTCCAAATGGTATGTGTAACATATGTATCACTTATGTTTGTGCTTGTCGTGATTAAATTCTTGTTTGAATATTTCATCTTTTAGGTGTAGCTATCACAATTAGCCTATAAACTACTGTCTATGATTTGTTTTTATCTCATCTTGTAGATCTGACTACATGTTTTCTCTTTGGTAGCTAACTGTGGTGTGGATGTTAATTTTGCATTGTTAATGGGAAGACGATTAAACTGTTCTATATTTCTTTCTAGTATTCTCTTGTATGCTGAAAAGTTTTGTTGTCTTCTTGTTTACATTTATTGACTATTAGAAATCTGTCTGATAATGTTGGTTGTTTCAGTTGCTTATAACCTATCTAAGAGAAAAGCTGACGACAACCTGATGCTGCTACACACCATTCTGTATGGGAAGAAAGCAAAGGTGCTTTAAGAGCTTAATCAAGCATGTCCCGTTATGAATGTTATTTTGGAATTTATTTTATTGTCTACTTACAAGAGTTTTGTGAAAAATGTGCTCTGCAGGCACAGATGGTTAAGAAAAACATTGGTCAGTTTTCTGGCTTTGCATGGTCAGAGAAAGAGGTAAAGCATTTCGTTTCTATTTTGTTACAGGGATGATGCATATTCTGTTTTGCCTCGTGTTAAGACTTGAAATGTTTTCCAGGAAGAGAAGCAAAGAACACGGCTAAAGGAGAAACTTGACAAATGCATAAAAGAAAAGTTAATCTTTTTCTGCGACGTACTTGATATACCTGTAAACAGAAGCAACATAAAAAAAGTAAGTAACGAGATGTGATTTGTCTATTTACTGTACCTTGCTCTATAATTCTAACCTATAAGAATCCCTCTGACCTGATACTCTCAGGAAGAAGTAGCTGTCAAAGTGCTTGAATTTTTGGAATCTCCCAAGGCAACAAGAGATGTTATACTTGCTGATCGTGAAAAGGTACTGTTTGATTTAGTACATTATTGTTCTAGATGTTTATCGTCAGTATGGGAGTATTGAATTATATGTTTTAGCAAGCCAAAAAGCGCAAGAGCACACAAAGAAAGGGGAAATCTGGAGAATCTTCGGAGCCTCCAGCCAAGGTTTGTAGTTTCTTATCTCTAAACTATAGTACAGTTTGTATTTCCTTGCATGCTACTGGCTGGTAACTGTTACCATTAGCTCCTTTTCTATCTTCGGTTTCTAATATGTTCCTCATATGGCTGATGTTAATTTGGATTCTAAATGTAATTGCCTTTTTACCTGTGTTCTTGACTTATTGGATGTTGAACATGGGTTTTATAGCATCCCTTGTGTGTGTATGTTTTTTACTATACAGAGGAAAAGGCAAACAAAAAAGCGAGATCAACCATCTGAGGTAGAAGAAGGCAAGGATGAGGGGGATTCTGATTCTGAAGGTACTAAGGATACTCATGAAGAAGATGATGCAGCACGAGAAGAAGAAGAAGAAAGTGACCATGAAAAGGCTGGAACTGAAGATGAGGGAGACGAAGCAGAAGATGAAAAGCCATCTGATAAGAAAGTTTCGTCGAAAAAGACTGCAGAGAAGAGCTCAGTTACCAAAGGTAAGGAGAAACAAGCTTCTGCCAAAGATACTAAAAAATCGGGTGAAAAGTCCTCCAAAAGAGTTGCCAAGTCAACTTCATCCCCAGCTAAGAAGCAAAAAGTTGATCACGTAGAGTCTTCTAAAGGGAAAAGCAAGAAACAGTCAACTAAGCCACAGGCTAAGGGATCTAAAGAGAAAGGTAATAAGCATTCTCAGCTACTTCTAAAGTTTTAGACATGTTGGATTTTTTGTTCTTTTAAAGAAATTGATTCTTTCTTTGAAGCTTATTGCTCTTCTGTTTTTACCTACTATAATGGATTGGGTGCAGGAAAAGCCATTAAGAAAGGCAAAGCAGAGCCCACGAGAGAAGAGATGCTTGAAGTAGTGTCCAAAATGCTGCAGGAAGTAGACTTCAATACGGTGAGCTATTTCAATTTGCTGAAATAAATAATGGTCGAAAGACCTTGAATCAATATTCTTATACTCTATTGTTTGTTTTCTTAATAACAGGCGACATTATCAGATATTCTGAAGAAGCTAAGTACGTTCTTTAATTTTGCAATCCATTTTTAATAATATTTTTCCAAGTGTTGAGGAGCATTTGGTAACATTTGTTGTTTGTGATAACATCAGGCAAGCATTTCGGTGTTGATCTTTCGCATAGAAAATCAGAGGTGAAGGCTGTTATCACAGATGCTATAAGTGCAATGACTGATGAAGAAGAAGAAGACGAAGAGGAAAACTCTGAGGCTGGAAGTGACGGAGAGAAGGAAGAAGAGAAAAAAGCTGAGGCTGAAAGTGATAAAGAGGAGGAAGAAGAGAAAGTCGAGGAAGAGGAAAAAGCAGAGGCTGAGAGTGATAAAGAGAAGGAAGAAGAGGAAAAAGCCGAGGCTGAAAGTGACAGAGAGAAGGAAGAAGAGGAAAAAGCCGAGGCTGAAAGTGACAAAGAGAAGGAAGAAGAGGAAAAAGCTGAGGCTGAAAGTGACAAAGAGAAGGAAGAGGAAAAGCCAAAGGATTAAGGTTAGTGAGTTTCTTCTCTCTCAAGATCGAGAATCAAAAACTGACCAACATTGTGCAAGTTACAAAGAGAGTGTTGGACCTATCCTTTGTATTACTATGTAATGTAATCTCTATTAGTTTCGTCATGTAGTGACTTCTTGTGTAGCTGTTACATGTTAGGTTTTTCCTAATCCTTGTTCTTAGTTGATACCTTTGACGGCAAATTTTATTTTTATGGGTTTCTTAAGACTATCACTTTAGCCACCATCTCCCAATTTTTTTTATTTTTTTTGCACTGAAAATAAATCACCACTAGACTTTATATATGAACAGAAAGTGAAGGTTCTACAGTTCTTCAAACTTCAAATGTAAACGTAATGAAGATTATCAAGAATCTGTCTTCATATGAATACATCAAGCCTAATCCTTACTTTCCTGAGAACTTATAATTTGTTATGTCAATATATAATTCCTTTTTAATTAGTCGATTCTATAGTTTTTCTTATCTGTTATCCACTTTCATGATTTACATAAACCAATCTAAAGCTTTTTACGTTCATATCCGAGTCGCACCTTCCAAAAATCTAACTTAATTAACACATCATTTTTACATACTTAACAAACAATTTTATTATAAAAACACGAAATTACATTTACATGTATTTGACTATGAAATTAAAATATTGACAGAATTGGGTTTCCGGGTCGGATCCCACCCGGTTTAGACATATAAGAAACAAAGTGACTCGCTATCGCCTTCCTTCCTTATCTTGTTGACTATTCTCTCAAAACACTCACCAATCTCCGACCGCGAGAGCAAAGATGTCGGCGACGCTTACAGGATCAGGAACCGCTTTGGGATTCTCATGCTCCTCCAAGATCTCTAAGAGAGTCTCTTCTTCTCCGCTTAACCGATGCTCCATCAAAATGTCAGTCTCCCTCGACGAGAAGAAGAAAAGCTTCACTCTTCAGAAATCAGAAGAAGCTTTCAATGCTGCCAAGGTTAGTTGATTCATTTCTATCGATATGAAAGTCAGAGCCTTTTGGTTGCAAAGGTCTAAACTTTATGATTTCTATTTCATGTAAGAATCTGATGCCTGGAGGTGTGAACTCCCCTGTTCGAGCCTTCAAATCCGTTGGTGGACAACCTGTTCTGATTGATTCAGTTAAAGGCTCAAAGATGTGGGACATTGATGGTAATGAGTACATTGACTACGTTGGATCTTGGGGACCAGCTATCATCGGCCATGCTGATGATGAGGTTACTTTCTTGTACAACCGAAAATCTCATGAGCTCTGTTTTTACTCTGTTTTTACTCTGTTTTCTGATAAAAACCCGAACTTTAGTGCAGGTTCTCGCGGCTTTAGCTGAGACGATGAAGAAAGGAACAAGCTTTGGTGCTCCTTGTCTCTTGGAGAATGTTTTAGCTGAGATGGTTATATCAGCTGTTCCCAGCATTGAGATGGTTCGGTTTGTTAACTCCGGAACCGAAGCTTGTATGGGTGTGCTTCGTCTCGCACGAGCCTTTACCAACAAAGAGAAGTTTATCAAGTTTGAAGGATGTTATCACGGTCACGCCAACGCCTTTCTTGTTAAAGCTGGTAGTGGTGTAGCCACTTTAGGCTTACCTGACTCACCTGGTGTACCTAAAGCAGCTACTTCGGATACTCTTACAGCTCCGTACAATGATATTGAAGCTGTTGCTAAACTCTTTGAGGCTCATAAAGGCGAGATCTCTGCGATTATACTCGAACCTGTTGTTGGTAACTCTGGTTTCATCACTCCTACGCCGGAGTTCATCAATGGTTTGCGTCAGCTAAGTAAAGACAATGGTGCACTTCTCATATTTGATGAAGTCATGACTGGCTTTCGTTTAGCTTATGGTGGTGCTCAAGAGTACTTCGGAATCACTCCTGACTTGACTACTCTTGGAAAAATCATCGGTGGCGGTCTTCCCGTGGGAGCTTACGGTGGAAGACGAGATATTATGGAGATGGTAAGATTTGATCATACACATATGTCGCATAAAACATGCTCAGTGATACAACTAGAGTTCTAACATTAGTATTCTCAAGAGAAAGTATTGTTTAAGTAATGTAGTCAGAGGCATAGCAAGATGAAACATTCGCCTCTGTCTCTAAAATTTAAGTGGCTAATATGTATAGATCATATGTCTCCAAATTGACTAAGAAAAATAGATACATTTATAACATTAATATTGTCAAGAGAAAGTATTGTTTATGTGGTGTAGTCAGAGTCGGTCCTAGGCATAGCAAGATGAAACATTCGCCTCTGTCTCTAAAATTTAAGTGGTTGATATGTATTGGTCATGTGTCTCCACATTGATCAAGAAAAATAGATATATTGATCATTTAATCTGTTTCAAGTCTCTATAAATCTCAGGATCGGCTCTAAATATGGTTAATGATGTTTATGTTATTCTTTTTTTTTTTGTGGTTGCAGGTTGCTCCTGCAGGACCAATGTACCAAGCCGGGACACTAAGTGGTAACCCACTGGCAATGACGGCAGGTATTCATACGCTGAAGCGTCTAAAGCAGCCAGGAACATACGAGTATTTAGACAAGATTACTAAGGAGCTAACCAATGGGATCTTAGAAGCTGGAAAGAAGACCGGACATGCAATGTGCGGCGGTTACATAAGTGGTATGTTCGGTTTCTTTTTCGCGGAAGGACCGGTTTACAACTTTGCGGATGCCAAGAAGAGCGACACGGAGAAGTTTGGTAGGTTCTTCAGGGGGATGTTGGAAGAAGGTGTTTACTTTGCACCGTCTCAGTTCGAGGCTGGGTTTACCAGCTTGGCTCACACTCAAGAGGATATACAGTTCACCATCTCTGCGGCTGAGAGGGTCCTTGGTAGGATCTAGAATGTTCAAGAACCCAAGCTGGAGACTCGTTTGATGAAGCGTATGTTGTGTAGTGAGTTTTTTTTAATCGGTAGCATGAGATTTTTGTATGATGAAAACCATTCGTTTTTAAAAAAAAACTAGAACTTGACCCGCGCCCTCGCGCGAGTGATTGATTTAACTTATGTTTAACGTAATTTCATAAATCGTTGGTTTTATTAAAAAAATTAATGTGTTTTTTTAATTTTTGTAGTTTACATACATAGTAAAATATATTATTTTATAGTATGGATGTTTGATAATAATTTTTTATTTGTACATAACATTATATTAAAATTTTATAACTTGATGCAATTTAATGTAATTGTACTATTTATATATTAACCTATTGTTTTTTGTTAATTTATTTTAAAATGAAACAACATACTAAATTTTTTATTTTTTGCATTAGCTTTCTATGAATTATTATTAATTTTATAATATTTTGTTTTCTTGAAAATTGAATTCTCAAATTTTTTATGTTTGAATAAACTAAATAAGGTAATACTATAATTAAAATTGTTTTATATAATATATAATATATTGTAATTGATATTCTCAAATTATCAATAATAATTAATTTAGATATTTGGATATTTAGTTTAGATATTTGGTTTTAAATGAAATGACATAATCTATAAATAAGAAAGAAATGTAATGACTAAATATGTAAATAAAAGAAAGTATTTAATCTGGTATCCACGTTTCCAAACAATTCTTATTTATTATGCTATCCCTGTTTCCAAACAATTCTTATTTATTTTGCTATCTTTGTTTCCAAACAGTACCAAAAGGTACTCCAATTTTAATAATATAGATTTAATGGGTTGTTTATTAACGGATTGTATTAAAATATAACAGATTAGTCATGTCTTGTTATTTCGAACAGGAACACATCTTGAGTTAATAAATGATATTCAATGAATATAAGTAATTTTATTATTCCTACTAAAAGTTAATTTTGTTGAAAAACTTTTAGAAGACCTAAACAAAACGAGTTTCTAAAATATTTTTCATCCATGTATAAATCTGTATACTTAGGCTAATCATTTTCAATAAAATACGAATGTCGTTCTTGTAAATTGTTAAAAGATAAAAATTAAAGAGATCTTGTAATAAAGTTAACATGCATGTTATTTTGTTTTTGGGTCAGTTGTTCTTGTATTTCTTTTGTCTTCATATACCAATGCGAAAGAAAATATATACTCTTTTTTATGACAAGACATATTAACGAAAAGTTCTCGGCTTCTCGCAAATCGCATTCCGCATAATAAAGTCTCGACAATAACTTTCTTTTGATAAACATCAAACAAGAGACCCAACAACTTTGTCGGAAGAAAAACAGGAGACAACATCAATCAACAACGAACCAATTCATGATCGCTTTTGAGTTTGATCGTTTAGTCAAGAGGAAGGTTATTGATCCTGCGGTATACATGCTCACCGTAAGTGATGGGCTTAAACTTGGGAGCCTCGTGGCCATCACCTCTGAGCTTCATCAAAGGTTCAATGACCATATCATAAGTCGGCTTCAAGAGAACAACCCATGACATCCTCGTCTTCTCCTTGTTCACTATCGTTCTATGCAGCACGTTCTTGTATCTTTATACCTACTCCATAATTTATTCCAAAAATAGAGTGAAAAAATTAAGTATAAACAAAAATAAAAAATTACTCTATTTTTGAAATTATTTTTTATTTTTTGTTCATACTCTATTTTTCACTTCATTTTTAGTGTAAATTATGGAGTAGGTATAAAGATGCTTTTAGATAGGGATAAAACATTTGGTTTACCTCTGAATTTTAAAGAACTATTATTCATAGTTCACATGATCTCTAAATTATCAATTTTATTTATTTATTAAGATTAAATATAAAAATATTTATGGTTCTATCCAGCCCCATATATAATATTGTTACATGAAACATACCAAGATCGGATCGCCGATTAGAATAAGGATGACAGATGGGTTATACTGGACGTCGAACCAGTGGTCATCCTTGAACACCTGAAGTCCTGGAATCTCATTGGGGACCAGAATTGTCAAACCGTGGATATCCGTGTGAGGTTGCATTCCAATGACTAAATTTGCTTGTGGACGACATGGCGGATAGTAGTTGATCTTCATCGTATAAACTGCCTTATCGCCACCTCCAAAACCTTTGTTTAGCAAAGCCTCACGTTCTAACCCTAATCCTTCGGATAACCAACCCAAAATCTTCTCGGCTAGCTTCTTCACGTATCTTGCATACTCCTCGTTTACTTGTCTTGTTGTTTGTTAGGGTAGAGAAATCAAAGATTAGAATTTGATTGTTTGTTAGCATTTTTACTTATATTTATTCTATTTAGAAAGATATATGTTTTAAAGTTTTCTTATATTTTTTTTAAAAATATAAATTATTGTAAATACATTATTTTGTGATTAATATTTTCTCACTACGTCAACAGAAATTTAATAAAAACAAAATGTTTTTTATTTTTTATTTTACAATTCACTATAATATATTTTAAATATAAAACATAATTTTAATATAATTTTTTTTTTAAAATTTAAATTTTTCTGAAACACTAAATGTCTAACTGGTGACCAATGAATGAAAAGAAATAATACATTCTTTACTATTCTTATTTTTTTTGCCATTTATAAGGTATATTATTTCTTTTCTATTCATTCTCATTCTGTTTATTCTAGAAAAATATAGAACAAATTTGTTTTACACTAAAATTGATAGAGAATAATTTTTTTTTTATATAGTTTTATTCATCTACAATTTTTATAATGGTCACGAGTTAAATCCAAAGAATATACTAATTTTTAAATAAATCCAGAAGCAAAGAAGGAACCTTCCGTTTGTTTTTGCACGTTGCCAACTAATTTTTGTTAAGAAAAAACTTTTAAAATATACATAAACCTTTTAGCTCTTTAAACGCCAACGCAAATAGTGGATCTCAAAAATGGCAGCCTGAATTTGAAATTAATGTTTGAATTATATATGTAATATATATATACCTGTATTCTGGAGGATTATTCGGCCAGTATCTGTAATCGATCCAAGAGGGTGGTGATAAATTATGGTAGAGATGATCAACTCGATCGACATTGTCTTCTACATGTTTTTGGCTGGTTGTAACATACCCTTGGATGTCTTTGGAGTTTAATGGCGTAGCCACGGCTTCCTTCTCCGCCTCTGATGAGAGCTCAAAGAAATGTGTTCCAACCTTCTTTAAACTCAGGATAAGTTCCTTGGGGATCTCGTGATTCACTACCTGAAAAACTCCCCACTCTTGGCTCGCCTTCACAACCGCACTTGCTACTTGCTCTTTGTTGAGGTTGCTTAGATCAACCATAGGGATCGTTGATGATGATTCGGTTTGGTCCATGATTTTTTCTTTTGCTATCTTCGGAGTAGGTTTGACGTTGTAGGAGAAGGTGAGATAAACGTTGGTATTCACTATACAGTACTAGTAGTGCTGAGTGGGACATTTTACCTTTTATATTATATAAGAGCATCTTTATCCAAATCTTTTAAGGGATCTCTTGCACTGTTCGCGGGTTCCACTGACCGCGGGTTCCACTGACATGTGAGGTCCGTGAACAGTGTAAGAGACGATTTCAAAAACTTTTAAATAAGAATTGTCTCTTGCACTATTCGCGAGCTCTACTAACACGTGTCGGCCCGCGATTAGTTTAATTTTTTTTTTTTTAATTTTGAAAAATCAAAAAAGAAAAAAAAAATTCCCAAAAGGGTTCGTGGGATAAAAATGCTCTAAAGACGTCGTGGCGTGCATGGCGTTTTGAATATTAGAAAATACCGACCATTTGTCCATCAAAATAGAAATAAAAATAAGGAGAAACTGAAGTGCAAAATTACGTGTATTTCTTTGTACATCCCAAAATTAAGTGAAAATGCTATATGTTTTGACTATTTTATTATTATTAATTTATAATTAATTATATAATATTGCATATAAATCTAATACTAATAATACAAATTCATTTCTATTTCTAATTATATAAAATTCATTGAAAACCGCTCTAAATTTTAATTGAAAGTTTAGTAGTTGAGATCCATAATGTTTTTACAAAGCTACAGAATCCATACATTATGAATAGCAAGAAACCACATGCTGCTGCATTACAGTTTAAGTCTACTCTAAAGCAAACCACATGCTGATGATGGCGATTTATTTTCATCTTTAGAGACGTCTGGTCTTGTTAGGTGGTGCGTAACCAGACATACCCATTCCAGGATCTTTCCTTCTTAGCTGTTGCTGCTGCTGCTGGTGCGGTTGAGCCATCCCTCTCTGCTGCATAGGAACACTCGGGTTCATCCCAGCCTGAGCAGGGAAATTATAAGCCATCACACCACCTTGTGGTTGCATCCTCTGCATGTTATGTGCAACCATTGGTCTCGGCATCGATCTACTTCCCATTCCATGAGCTCCCGCTACGTTTCCTGCTGCTACTGCTTGAGGAGGGTTGATACTTGTCGTGCCTTCGAAGTCAGTGTTTGTATCAACAGGACGTGTAGGGTAATTCACGTTCTTCTCCATCGGTTGAGAGGCTACAAACGCGTTCCTTCCCGGGAGAGGATCCATCCTAAAATACTCATGTTCCAACGCCTGTGAGGCAGTGATACGCTTCAGCGGGTCGTACTCCAGCATCTTGGACAAGAGATCATAAGCTGGACTCTTCGGGTTTAAGTGAACCACGTTGTGGAGACCAGCACTGTCGTATTTATGAGCTTGAATGTGTTGAAGATCAGACTGCCAGTGCGGAAGGTTAGCCAGCGTTGGCCATTTATCCACCGTTGGATGGCCCAAGATCTTGAATATCTTGTCGAGCTGATCTACTTGGAAAGGGTTTTGAGATGACTTAGCCTCTGCTCCTTGGAACAACGGTTTAAGAGTCAGCAACTCCGCGAATATACATCCAACCGCCCACATGTCCACGGCGCTAGTGTAGTGCTTAGAGCCAAGAAGCAGCTCCGGTGCACGGTACCAGATTGTGACCACAACTCCGTTATCAGACAGCGGTTTCAGCGGAGCTTGGAATATCCGTGCAAGTCCAAAATCAGCTATCTTCATTATCCCATGTTCTTCTCCTTCACCCATAACCAAGATATTCGACGGTTTCAAGTCTCTGTGTATGATCCAGTTACTGTGGAGATAGTTCAATCCATTGAGAAGCTGCCAGAGCAAAGATTTAACTGTGTACTGGTTCAACGAATGGCCGACTTTGTCTCGATGGTGCCTGATGATCTCATAAAGGTCATACTCTGCGTAATCAAAGGCAAGATACAGAGACATATCTGCAAAGTTGATGTGGACATTGAAAAGCTTCACTACGTTCTCATGTGAGATCTCTCTGAGGAGCATGATCTCGCGGATGGCAGTTGGGGAAACTCCATCTCCGTCTTTTGACTGCTTAAACTTCTTGATGGCGATTGGTCTTTTAGGTGGAGTCTTGGTTCTAGCCAAGAAAACAAGACCATAGGTTCCTTCACCAATCTTGCCGACGAGATTGTAGTGTTGCAGCCACTCTGGTTTCTCACTAGTGCTGCTGTTTGAGCTGTTGGATCTGGTGCTACTCCCATCTCCCATTTCTCAAAAGCTTTATAGTTTCCCTGATAATTTGAACAAAGCTTTGGTTTTACTGAGCAGTACATGTAATCTATCTACAAAGAGAGCTAAGCAAGTCAGAGAAGAACCATTCTATCTACAAATACCTCTTATACACAATGAAGTGATCCAAGTTAGTTACATGTAAAAGCAACTACTTTGATAATCTTTCACATAATCAGATCTAGGAATCATCAGAGACATACACAAACCATGATTCTAATAAAAAGACATTTCAGAATCAGCTGATAATTCAAACACATCACTCAGAAAAAAACTTCCTATGAACAGATTTGGATCCTAAAGACTTCAACTTTTTTTCTTACCAAATCTCTGTTCTACAGACAGAGCTAAGCAAGTAACAGAAGAACCATTCTATCTACAAATACCTCTTAAACACAATGAACTGATCCAAATCAATCATCAGAGACATACACAAACCAAGATTCTGATCAGAAACGTTTCAGAGTCAGCTGATAATTCAAAACACATCACTCAGGAAAAAAATCTTCCTATGAACAGATTTAGATCCTAAAGAGACTTCAACTTCTTTTTTTCTTACCAAATTTACAGCTCCTCTCATATCTAGAAACAGAGCTAAACAATTCATAGAAGAACCATTCTATCTACAAGTACCTGTGAAACTCAATCAAGAGATCCAAAATAGTTACAGGTAAAAGCAATCATCACAGACATACACATCATAATTAGCTGATGATTCAAACACATCATGAATAGATTAGATCCTAAAGACTTCAACTTTTCCAGGAAATTGACCTCTTACCAAACCTCTGGATCCTCTAATACTTGAAACAGAGTTTCATCTTCTAGACCCAGAAACGAAAGCACGAGACTTTACAACCCAAAAAGAGAGGAAAGCCATGAAAACCAATACCCAGCGCTACGGTGATCTTAACCTAATCAAAGCTCGAGACTTTTATTTTTTTTCTAAATCAACGAGCAGGGAACGTAAGGATCTGACCAGATAAAGGCGACCGAGGATGAATTTCGGAGGTCAAGTTCAGCTTGACGAGCGTCGGCAACGGAGGAGAGTAGATAAAAAAGGGGGAATATTCCGGTGAGACGGAGGAAGAAGGATTGCGTTCCTTAAACGGCGACGTTTATGAAGCAGCCAAGCCAACGCTGAGAATGGAATGTAGATTTGTAAACTTTTTTTGCCACTTGGTCCAACTATTTTATACGTATTATTATTATATTATTATTTTCCTTTTTTTTAATAAAACATCAATTCACTATTAGAATTTGGATAATTTACCATCAATATATCTATACTATTTGGGATGAGATTGAAAGTTACAGCGGCTTTACCCTCAATGAAAGAATTTTTTGATATGTGAATAATATACCCATGAGTAACTAAGTAACATGATTGCAACACTAGCATTAAATTTAAAACATTACATCATATATATAACTTTTATAAGAATGATATTATAATATGATCAAAACATTTACGAATATATTGTTAATTTTATTGAATAATAAAAATTTATAAAAAATTTCATTTTTTAAAAATTATTATTATAAAATGATTATTATTTTTTATTTTATTTTTTGTATATGTGATATTTTCGTCAGTATAATTAGTTAATATAACATAACTTTCACGTCAACAAAATTAAATGACATGATAACTAAATATATAAATCTGATTTAGATATTTTGGATATCCAAAATATTTTTTACATACCAAAATTTTAAAACTATTCGGATATGTAATCAGTTTTAGTTCAGATTCGATACTATTTTTTCGGATCATATTCGATTTTTTTTTTTTTGGATTTGTCTTTTTTACATTGCCCTAGGCAAGACTGTGGGGTTAGCGCAAATGACAAATACAGTGAACAAATTATTATGATATATAGTTATATACTCATCATTCATGTATAGGAAGGGTTTAAGCAAAGTGTTATGATATATACTCATGTATAGAAAAGCTTTAAGCAAATATATTTATATATTATCCAGAGTTGTTGTAGAAATTATATTATCCAAATTACACATAATACTAATTCAATAAAAGGAATATGAAAAAGCGCCGGTATTTGCCATGTCCACGATATTCGGACTTTCTTGTTGTTTTATTTAGTGTAAATAATAAACTGAATAAATTCCCATTGGATATATAATTCCACGTGGCATTTATCCCACGCCTTTATAAAAATTCTCTTCGTTATTGTAACATTCGAGTCTCTCCGGCGGCTTTCACACTCCATAGACAGAGAAGCAGCGTGCGTTTTCAGGTAGATTCTAATTCTCTCCGATCATCTTCTTCAGTCTTTCTAAATCCCTAGCTTAGATCCGATCTCATAGAAACCGTGTTTATGTGTGATCACCCGTAACACTTCATTTCATTAAGTTAAAGTTTGATTTACTTGATTAGCTTTGATCTCTTCTCATGATCCTTGTATGCGAAATAATCGATCATGCCGATCTTAGTTTTCTTTGAATCTCTTATTGAAAATTGATTGAAAATGAAACTTTTTTTTTCTTGATAATCTGGGTTGTCTCAGGCCGAGGCCCGAGGCCCAAACTAATCTTAGAAGGCCTATCTACAGATGACAGACAATTCTTATATGCTTTATGTAAGAGTTTAAATTTATTACCCGACCACACTCGTGTAGTAATAAAACAACTTTTTCAGAGCGAATTTTTAAAAAATCAATCTAAACGCTCAAAAAAATCGGTGTAAAACATCTACCTAATCAATAATCCCATACAAAACATCTAACTAAGCCTTAGCGATTATTTTTTTTTGAACATTGGTATAAAATTTTATAATGTGAACAAATGTACATATCAGGTGAGATTTTGGGAGAAAATGTCGAACATAGACATAGAAGGGATAATGAAGGATCTACCTAATGATGGGAGGACTCCGAAGACGAAGATTGTTTGCACTTTAGGTCCTGCTTCTCGCTCTGTTCCTATGATTGAGAAGCTTCTCAAAGCTGGCATGAATGTTGCTCGTTTCAACTTCTCTCATGGCAGCCATGAGTACCATCAGGAGACTCTTGTCAATCTCCGTGCTGCTATGCAGAATACAGGCATGCTTGCTGCTGTTATGCTTGATACAAAGGTTTCATCTTTCTCTTCTTCACTCATTGATCTCGCTTTTGAACACTAAGATCATGAATGTGGATGTTTAGAATGTGTTCAAGTATATAAACTCTTTACTCCATGAAAGCTTCAGCCTCTCAATTAAGAAACTTTAATAAAGAAAAAGACATTTTGATGCTATAACATGGTTAATGCTTAGAGTGTCATTGGTTTCTGTTTGAGTTGCTTCTAGCTAAGGTCTAGAGCATGAACATTGGTCATTCAGTTTTTATAGTTTTCTTGTCACTGTTGATAGATCCATAGATCTCAGAACCTAATTTTAATTGTTGGTGCTGGCTCAAACTAGTAGTTACCAATAGATTCCTATGTGTTGATCAGAGAATCATTATGGTTGGACTTTATTAGTTATTGTGTTACAACGGTTTTTAATATATGATTTGCATGTTTATACCACAGGGGCCTGAGATTCGTACCGGTTTCTTGAAAGATGGGAACCCTATACAACTAAAGGAAGGTCAGGAGATAACTATCAGCACTGATTATGACATCAAGGGTGATGAGAAAACGATTTCCATGAGCTACAAAAAGCTGCCGGTGGATGTTAAGCCAGGACATACCATACTATGTGCAGATGGAAGCATAAGTCTAGCTGTGCTGTCATGCGATCCGAAGGCTGGAACTGTACGATGTCGATGTGAGAATACAGCAATGCTGGGGGAAAGAAAGAACGTGAATCTCCCTGGTGTGGTTGTTGATCTCCCCACTTTGACTGAGAAGGATGTGGAAGATATTTTGAAATGGGGTGTTCCAAACAAGATCGATATGATTGCTCTCTCGTTTGTTCGTAAAGGATCAGATCTTGTTAATGTCAGGAAAGTACTTGGATCACATTCCAAGAGCATAATGTTGATGTCAAAGGTAACAACGCACACACACACACGCCTTATTTCATTTGTAGCTAAGTAAGTTATTTGAATATTGTGTGTAGGTTGAGAACCAGGAAGGAGTGCTGAACTTCGATGATATCTTGCGTGAGACAGATGCATTTATGGTTGCTCGTGGCGATCTCGGGATGGAGATTCCGATAGAGAAGATCTTCTTGGCTCAAAAGATGATGATCTACAAGTGTAACCTTGCTGGTAAACCTGTAGTCACAGCCACTCAAATGCTCGAGTCTATGATCAAATCCCCGAGGCCAACACGAGCTGAAGCCACAGACGTAGCAAACGCGGTTCTAGATGGCACAGACTGCGTCATGCTCAGCGGTGAAAGCGCTGCAGGAGCCTACCCTGAGATAGCAGTGAAAACTATGGCTAAAATCTGCATCGAAGCAGAATCATCACTTGACTACAACACAATCTTCAAGGAGATGATTAGAGCAACACCACTCCCAATGAGCACGCTGGAGAGTCTTGCATCATCCGCTGTGAGAACAGCAAACAAAGCCAGGGCCAAACTCATCATCGTGTTGACAAGAGGAGGTACAACGGCTAAACTCGTGGCTAAGTATAGACCAGCTGTTCCGATTCTATCTGTGGTTGTTCCGGTTTTCACAAGTGATACATTTAATTGGAGCTGCAGCGATGAGTCACCGGCGAGGCATAGTTTGATATACAGAGGTTTGATTCCGGTTTTGGCTGAAGGATCTGCAAAAGCTACTGACAGTGAATCTACAGAGGAGATTATTGAGTCTGCTTTGAAGTCAGCTACTGAGAAAGGACTCTGTAACCATGGTGATGCTGTGGTGGCTCTCCACCGTATTGGAGCTGCTTCTGTTATCAAGATCTGTGTGGTCAAGTGATCTTTTTGACAAATCATCACCTTCACCTTCTCACGGCTTACGTTTTCATGATCAAATAAAGAACAGGAAGCAGGTTCCTGAATCCTGACAGTGTTTGGGTTTCTGTTGGCATTTCTTCTCTTTTCTTTTGCTACTTTTTAGTTTATAAGATCTTCTGAGTTCATGCACTTGTTCTCAGTTGAACACCTAATCTACACTACGCTAAGTAGCTTTTTACTGATAAACTTAGATCTGCCATTTTGAACCGAACCGAAATCTTTTGTGTACGATTTCGGTTCAGTTCAGCAGGTTTATTAAAAAGTTTGATTTTAAGTTTTGTTTGGTTGATCGGTTTAAAATAAAAGTGTTAACTAAATTTTAAATCGAATTTACTAAATTAACAAATTTTTTGAATCGAATTAGCTAAACTAACCCAAATTTTAGTCTTTAACCAAAATTTTAACCAAAACCAAAAAAACAATAACTTCAGGTAGTTTCAGTAAAAAAACAAACAAATACAGTATACATGAAGTACAATAGCAAATAGTGAGGACTTTGATTCCAGGACATGGCACTAGCATTACATGAACATGAAACATAAATCATGTCAATGTCACTAGCATATTACATACATGAGACAATCATTACAAATACATAAGCAGCTCAATAAGTTTATAAGCTTCTTGTTTCTGCAGAAGCTAGTCAGTACCAAAAGAAGAGCCATTAGGAATTAGCCGAGATTTTTTTTAAAAGGAGTTCTAATGGAAGAGACAAATGTACACGGAGAAAAACAATCTTCTTCCTCTTGATCATGCTGCAGAATCTTGGTTTCTCAGTCAATATCTATCATGACCAGCTCCTGAGTCAGACCACTGATGTTCCCTTGTTTGCTGCTATCTGAGGAAGCAGCTGGTGGATCTTGTTCAATCTCGATGAGTTCTTCAATGATCTTTGGAGTTTGTCTTAACAATCTCTCCTGCTCTGAAGGCTTTTGGAGAAGCTCTCTCTCCTCTAAGTATTCCTCTAATGTAGAATAGTCCCGCAAAAGGATAGAGTTAAGGAGTTCAAATGTGAAACATTATATAATTTTTTTAAAAATGTGTTAAGATGATTAGAATGTAAAAGGATATTCTTTTCTCCATCCTTTCTCATTAGCACAATTAATGCGTTTTTGAAGAATGATAAGTTGCCTTGTTATCCACTGGGTTTCAAAGCATTCACACAAGAAATGTGAGATGATCATCATCAAGTATTTAAACTGTGTGTTTCAGAGATACTCACATGTTTTGTTATATCCTCATGGAGGACCTTAGCCTTCTGCTTCATCTCAACCTTATTAGAAACAAAACAGAATGTTAATGCAATATAAATTTTTGTTGTGTTGTATCTATATTTGCATTTAACAACTTACAAGAGTTGGTTGTCTTAAAAGCCCACTCATCACTTTCTGCTTCAAATCATCAATCTCCTCCTGAAGAGGAAAGTGTGGAGGTTTTAGCTTTTAAGAAGTAAAAGTGATTTGACCAAAAAAAAAAAAAAAAAAAAAAAAAAAAAAAAAAAAAAAAAAAAAAAAAAAAAAAAAAAACAAAAAAAAAAAAAAACAAAAAAAAAAAAAAAAAAAAAAAAAAAAAAAAAAAAAAAAAAA
>MU107408.1:0-11205 GCA_012274485.2 Sinapis alba
GTGTAAGAAGTTTTTCCACTTTCGAATCAGGATATTAGCCTGTGTGGACATATGGCAAGTTCTTCAGGCTTCTAATCAAACCAAGATGAATCACTATGTAAGAAGCCTTATTTGGAACCATTATTCAGTGGAGAGTATCCATGAAGTTGAATAAATCCCAAAGGAGTTATGTTTAAGAAGTTATTCCACTTTCTAATCAATATATCCATGTTTAGCATGTTCAGACATATGGCAAGTTCTTCAAGCTTCTAATCAAACTAGGCTGAATTACTATGTAAGAAGCTTGATTTGGAACCATTAATAAGTGAAAAGTCTTTCATGAAGTTCAATAAATCTCATAGGAGTTTTGTTGAATAAGTTATTCTACTTTCTAATCAGAATATCCATGTTTAGCCTGTTTGGACATATGGCAAATTCTTCAAGCTTCTAATCAAACCAGGATGAATCACTATGTATGAAGCCTAATTTGGAAGCATTATTCAGTGGAGAGTATCCATGAAGTTGAATAAATCTCATAGGAATTATGTTGAAGAAGTTATTCCACTTACTAATCAGGATATCCATGTTTAGCCTAATTGGACATATGGCAAGTTCTTCAAGCTTCTAATCAAACAAGGATGAATCACTATGTAAAAAGCTTTATTTGGAACCATTAATCAATGGATATTCTTTCATGAAGTTGAATAAATCCCATAGGAGTTATGTTGAAGAAGTTATTCCACTTTCTAATCAGGATAATCATGTTTAGCCTGTTTGGACATATGGCAAATTATTCATTCTTCTAAACACACCAGGATGAATAACTATGTAAGAAGCTTGATTTGGAACCATTATTCAGTGGAGAGTCTCCACGAACTTGAATAAATCCCAAAGGAGTTATGTTTTAGAAGTTATTCCCCTTTCTAATCAGGATATCAATATTTAACTTTTTTGACATATAACAAGTTCTTCAAGCTTCTAATCAAACCATGATGAATCACTATGTAAAAATCTTGATTTGGAACCATTATTCAGTGGAGAGTCTTTTATAAAGTTGAATAAATCTCATAGGAGTTATGTTGAATAAGTTATTCCACTTTCTAATCAGGATATCCATGTTTAGCATGTTTGGACATATGGCAAGTTCTTCAAGCTTCTAATCAAACTAGGATGAATCACTATGTAAGAAGCCTTATTTGAAACCATTATTCAGTGGAGAGTATCCATGAAGTTGAATAAATCCGAAAAGAGTTATGTTTAAGAAGTTATTCCACTTTCTAATCATGATATTCATGTTTAGCCTGTTTGGACATATGGCAAGTTCTTCAAGCTTCTAATCAAACCAGGATGAATCACTATGTAAAAAGCTTTATTTGGAACCATTAATCAATGGATATTCTTTCATGAAGTTGAATAAATCCCATAGGAGTTATGTTGAAGAAGTTATTCCACTTTCTAATCAGGATATTCATGTTTAGATTGTTTGGACATATGGCAAGTTATTCAAGCTTCTAATCAAACCAGGATGAATCACTATGTAAAAAGCTTTATTTGGAACCATTAATCGATGTATATTCTTTCATGAAGTTAAATAAATCCCAAAAGAGTTATGTTGAAGAAGTTATTCCACTTTCTAATCAGGATATTAGCCTGTTTGGACATATGTCAAGTTCTTCATGCTTCTAAACAAACCAAGATGAATAACTATGTAAGAAGCTTGATTTGGAACCATTATTCAGTGGAGAGTATCCATGAAGTTGAATCAATCCCAAAAGAGTTATGTTTAAGAAGTTATTCCACTTTCTAATCAGGATATCCATGTTTAGCTTGTTTGGACATATGTCAAGTTCTTCAAGCTTCTAATCAAACCAGGATGAATCACTATGTAAGAAGCTTGATTTGGAACCATTATTCAGTGGAGAGTATTTATGAAGTTGAATAAATCCTAAAGGAGTTATGTTTAAGAAGTTATTCCACTTTCTAATCAGGATATCCATGTTTAGCCTGTTTGGACATATGTCAAGTTCTTAAAGCTTCTAATCAAACCAGGATGAATCACTATGTAAGAATTTTGATTTGGAACCATTATTCAGTGGAGAGTATCCATGAAGTTGAATAAATTCCAAAGGAGTTATGTTTAAGAAATTATTTCACTTTCTAATCAGGATATCCATGTTTAGCATGTTTGGACATATGGCAAGTTCTTCAAGCTTCTAATCAAACCAGGATGAATCATTATGTAAGAAGCCTTATTTGGAACCATTATTCAGTGTAGAGTATCCATGAAGTTGAATAAATCCCAAAGGAGTTATGTTTAAAAAGTTATTCCACTTTCTAATCAGGATATCCATGTTTAGCCTGTTTGGATATATGGCAAGTACTTCAGGCTTCTAATCAAACCAAGATGAATCACTATGTAAGAAGCCTTATTTGGATCCATTATTCAGTAGAGAGTATCCATGAAGTTGAATAACTCCCAAAGGAGTTATGTTTAAGAAGTTATTCCACTTTCAAATCAGGATATCCATGTTTAGCCTGTTTGGACATATGGCAAGTTTTTGAAGCTTCTAATCAAACCAGGATGAATCACTATGTAAGAATCTTGATTTGGAACCATTATTCAGTGGATAGTATCCATGAAGTTAAATAAATCCCAAAGGAGTTATGTTTAAGAAGTTATTCCACTTTCTAATCAGGATATCCATGTTTAGCCTATTTGGACGTATGACAAGTTCTTGAAGCTTCTAATCAAACCAGGATGAATCATTATGTAAGAAGCCTTATTTGGAACCATTATTCAGTGTAGAGTATCCATGAAGTTGAATTAATCCCAAAGGAGTTATGTTTTAGAAGTTATTCCACTTTCTAATCAGGATATCCATGTTTAGCATGTTTGGACATATGTCAAGTTCTTGAAGCTTCTTATCAAACCAGGATGAATCACTATGTAAGAAGCTTGATTTGGAACCATTATTCAGTGGAGAGTATCCATGAAGTTGAATAAATCCCAAAGGAGTTATGTTTAAGAAGTTATTCCCCTTTCTAATCAGGATATCCATGTTTAGCCTTTTTGGACATATGGCAAGTTCTTCAAGCTCCTAATCAAACCAGGATGAATCACTTTGTAAGCAGCTTGATTTGGAACCATTATTCAGTGGAGAGTATCCATTAAGTTGAATAAATCCCAAGGGAGTTATGTTTAAGAAGTTATTCCACTCTCTAATCTGGATATCCATGTTTAGCCTGTTTGGACAGATGGCAAGTTCTTCAGGCTTCTAACCAAACCAAGATAAATCACTATGTAAGAAGCTTGATTTGGAACCCTTATTCAGTGGAGAGTATCCATGAAGTTGAATAAATCCCAAAGGAGTTATGTTGAAGAAGTTAGTCCACTTACTAATCAGGATATCCATGTTTAGCCTGTTTAGACATATGGCAAGTTCTTCAGGCTTCTAACCAAACCAGGATGAATCACTATGTAAGAAGCCTTATTTGGAACCATTAATAAGTGGAGAGTCTTTCATGAAGTTCAATAAATCTCATAGGAGTTATGTTGAATAAGTTATTCCACTTTCTAATCAGGATATCCATGTTTAGCCTATTTGGACATATGTCAAGTTCTTGAAGCTTCTAATCAAACCAGGATTAATCACTATGTATGAAGCTTGATTTAGAACCATTATTCAGTGGAGAGTATTCATGAAGTTGAATAAATCCCAAAGGAGTTATGTTTAAGAAGTTATTCCACTTTCTAATCAGGATATCCATGTTTAGTCTATTTGGACATATGTCAAGTTCTTGAAACTTCTAATCAAACCAGGATGAATCACTATATAAAAAGCTTGATTTGGAACCATTATTCAGTGGAGAGTATCCATGAAGTTGAATAAATCCTAAAGGAGTTATGTTTAAGAAGTTATTCCACTTTCTAATTAGGATATCCATGTTTAGCCTGTTTGGACATATGGCAAGTTCTTCAAGCTTCTAATCAAACCAGGATGAATCAATATGTAAGAAGCCTTATTTGGAACCATTATTCAGTGGAGAGTATCCATTAAGCTGAATAAATCCCAAAGGAGTTATGTTTAAGAAGTTATTCCACTTTCTAATCATGATATCCATGTTAGTCTGTTTGGACATAACACAAGTTTTTCAAGCTTCTAATCAAACCAGGATGAATCACTATGTAAAAAGCTTTATTTGGAACCATTAATCAATAGATATTCTTTCATGAAGTTTTATAAATCCCAAAGGAGTTATGTTGAAGAAGTTATTCCACTTTCTAATCAAGATATTCATGTTTAGCCTGTTTGGACATATGACAAGTTATTCAAGCTTCTAATCAAACCAGGATGAATCACTATGTAAAAAGCTTTATTTGGAACCATTAATCAATGGATATTCTTTCATGAAGTTAAATAAATCCCAAAGGAGTTATGTTGAAGAAGTTATTCCAATTTCTAATCAGGATATTAGCATGTTGTGACATATGGCAAGTTCTTCATCCTTCTAAACAAACCAAGATGAATCACTATGTAAGAAGCTTGAATTGGAACCATTATTCAGTGGAGAGTATCCATGAAGTTGAATCAATCCCAAAGGAGTTATGTTTAAGAAGTTATTCCACTTTCAAATCATGATATCCATGTTTAGCATGTTTGGACATTTGGCAAGTTCTTGAAGCTTCTAATTAAACCAGGATGAATCACTATGCAAGAAGCTTGATTTGGAACCATTATTCAGTGGATAGGATCCATGAAGTTAAATAAATCGCAAAGGAGTTATGTTTCAGAAGTTATTCCACTTTCTAATCAGGATATCCATGTTTAGCCTGTTTGGACGTATGACAAGTTCTTGAAGCTTCTAATCAAACCAGGATGAATCAATATGTAAGAATCTTGATTTGGAACCATTTTTCAGTGGAGAGTATCCATGAAGTTAAATAAATCCCAAGGGAGTTATGTTTAAGAAGTTATTCCACTCTCTAATCTGGATATCCATGTTTAGCCTGTTTGGACATATGGCAAGTTCTTCAAGCTTTTAATCAAACCAGGATGAATCACTATGTAAGAAGCCTTATTTGGAAGCATTATTCAGTGGAGAGTATCCATGAAGTTGAATAAATCCCAAAGGAGTTATGTTTAAGAAGTTATTCCACTTTCTAATCAGGATATCCATGTTTAGCCTGTTTTGACATATGTCAAGTTCTTGAAGCTTCTAATCAAACCAGGATGAATCACTATGTAAGAAGCTTGATTTGGAACCATTATTCAGTGGAGAGTATCCATGAAGTTGAATAAATCTCAAAGGAGTTATGTTTAAGAAGTTATTCCACTTTCTACTCAGGATATCCATGTTTAGCCTGTTTGGACATATGTTAAGTTCTTCAAGCTTCTAATCAAACCAGGAAGATCACTATGTAAGAAGCCTTATTTGGAACCATTATTCAGTGGAGAGTATCCATGAATTTGAATAAATCCCAAAGGAGTTATGTTTAAGAAGTTATTCCACTTTCTAATCAAGATATCCATGTTTAGCCTGTTTGGACGTATGACAAGTTCTTGAAGCTTCTAATCAAACCAGGATGAATCACTATGTAAGAAGCTTGATTTGGAACCATTATTCAGTGGATAGTATCCATAAAGTTAAATAAATCGCAAAGGAGTTATTTTTAAGAAGTTATTCCACTTTCTAATCAGGATATCCATGTTTAGCCTGTTTGGACGTATGACAAGTTCTTGAAGCTTCTAATCAAACCAGGATGAATCACTATGTAAGAATCTTGATTTGGAACCATTATTCAGTGGAGAGTATCCATGAAGTTGAATAAATCCCAAGGGAGTTATGTTTAAGAAGTTATTCCACTCTCTAATCTGGATATCCATGTTTAGCCTGTTTGGACATATGGCAAGTTCTTCAAGCTTTTAATCAAACCAGGATGAATCACTATGTAAGAAGCCTTATTTGGAAGCAATATTCAGTGGAGAGTATCCATGAAGTTGAATAAATCCCAAAGGAGTTATGTTTAAGAAGTTATTCCACTTTCTACTCAGGATATCCATGTTTAGCCTGTTTGGACATATGTCAAGTTCTTGAAGCTTCTAATCAAACCAAGATGAATCACTATGTAAGAAGCTTGATTTGGAACCATTATTCAGTGGAGAGTATCCATGAAGTTGAATAAATCTCAAAGGAGTTATGTTTAAGAAGTTATTCCACTTTCTAATTCAGGATATCCATGTTTAGCCTGTTTGGACATATGTTAAGTTCTTCAAGATTCTAATCAAACCAGGATGAATCACTATGTAAGAAGCCTTATTTGGAACCATTATTCAGTGGAGAATATCCATGAATTTTAATAAATCCCAAAGGAGTTATGGTTAAGAAGTTATTCCACTTTCTAATCAGGATATCCATGTTTAGCCTGTTTGGACATATGTCAAGTTCTTGAAGCTTCTAATCAAACCGGGATGAATCACTATGTAAGAAGCTTTATTTGGAACCATTATTCGGTGGAGAGTATTCATGAAGTTGAATAAATCCAAAAGGAGTTATGTTTAAGAAGTTATTCCACTTTCTAATCAGGATATCCATGTTTAGCCTGTTTGGACATATGGCAAGTTCTTCAAGCTTCTAATCAAACCAAGATGAATCACTATGTAAGAAGCCTTATTTGGAACCATTATTGAGTGGAGAGTATCCATGAAGTTGAATAAATCCCAAAGGAGTTATGTTTAAGAAGTTATTCCACTTTCTAATCAGGATATCCATGTATAGCCTGTTTGGACATATGGCAAGTTCTTCAAGCTTCTAATCAAACTAGGATGAATCACTATGTAAGAAGCTTGATTTGGAACTATTAATAAGTGGAGAGTCTTTCATGAAGTTAAATAAATCTCATAGGAGTTATGTTGAATAAGTTATTCCACTTTCTAATCAGGATATCCATGTTTAGCCTGTTTGGACATATGTCAAGTTCTTGAAGCTTCTAATCAAACCAGGATTAATCACTATGTAAGAAGCTTGATTTGGAACCATTATTCAGTGGAGAGTATTCATGAGGTTGAATAAATCCCAAAGGAGTTATGTTTAAGAAGTTATTCCACTTTCTAATCAGGATATCCATGTTTAGCCTGTTTGGACAAATGTCAAGTTCTTGAAACTTCTAATCAAACCAGGATGAATCACTATGTAAGAAGCTTGACTTGGAACCATTATTCAGTGGAGAGTATCCATGAAGTTGAATAAATCCTAAAGGAGTTATGTTTAAGAAGTTATTCCACTTTCTAATTAGGATATCCATGTTTAGCCTGTTTGGACACATGGCAAGTTCTTCAAGCTTCTAATCAAACCAGGATGAATCACTATGTAAGAAACCTTATTTAGAACCATTATTCAGTGGAGATTATCCATGAAGCTGAATAAATCCCAAAGGAGTTATGTTTAAGAAGTTATTCCACTTTCTAATCATGATATCCATGTTTAGTCTGTTTGGACATAAGGCAAGTTCTTCAAGCTTCTAATCAAACCAGGATGAATCACGATGTAAAAAGCTTTATTTGGAATCATTAATCAATAGATATTCTTTCATCAAGTTTTATAAATCCCAAAGGAGTTATGTTGAAGAAGTTATTCCACTTTCTAATCAAGATATTCATGTTTAGCCTGTTTGGACATATGGCAAGTTATTCAAGCTTCTAATCAAACCAGGATGAATCACTATGTAAAAAGCTTTATTTGGAACCATTAATCAATGGATATTCTTTCATGAAGTTAAATAAATCCCAAAGGAGTTATGTTGAAGAAGTTATTCCACTTTCTAATCAGGATATTAGTATGTTGTGACATATGGCAAGTTCTTCATCCTTCTAAACAAACCAAGATGAATCACTATGTAAGAAGCTTGATTTGGAACCATTATTCAGTGGAGAGTATCCATGAAGTTGAATCAATCCCAAAGGAGTTATGTTTAAGAAGTTATTCCACTTTCAAATCAGGATATCCATGTTTAGCATGTTTGGACATTTGACAAGTTCTTGAAGCTTCTAATTAAACCAAGATGAATCACTATGCAAGAAGCTTGATTTGGAACCATTATTCAGTGGATAGTATCCATGAAGTTAAATAAATCGCAAAGGAGTTATGTTTAAGAAGTTATTCCACTTTCTAGTCAGGATATCCATGTTTAGCACGTTTGGACGTATGACAAGTTCTTGAAGCTTCTAATCAAACCAGGATGAATCACTATGTAAGAAGCTTGATTTGGAACCATTATTCAGTGGAGAGTATCCATTAAGTTGAATAAATCCCAAGGGAGTTATGTTTAAGAAGTTATTCCACTCTCTAATCTGGATATCCATGTTTAGCCTGTTTGGACAGATGGCAAGTTCTTCAAGCTTTTAATCAAACCAGGATGAATCACTATGTAAGAAGAGCCTTATTTGGAAGCATTATTCAGTGGAGAGTATCCATGAAGTTGAATAAATCCCAAAGGAGTTATGTTTAAGAAGTTATTCCACTTTCTAATCAGGATATCCATGTTTAGCCTGTTTGGTGATGAATCCCTTGTGAGGAGATCCTTTTTGTCCCTGATTTTATGAAGGATGATCTTCTGGTTTGAGAGAGATATGGGTTGATTCAAGGGATGATGGATGGATTAAATGGATGATCTTCAGAAATGATCTATGGGCTGATCAGATCTTGTGTAGATGTGTCTATGATCAAGAGAATGAACTCTGTTTGTGATCAAAGACAAGTTTGCAACCAGAGAATGAACTCCTAGCAATCTATGTTCAAGGATGAACAAAGGATTCACAGATTTTAGAGAGAGTTTTTGATAAAAAGAGTGAATAATATTTCTGAAAACAAAAGAGAGTTTAAGTAGAGAAGAAGGAAATGCAAAAGTCCTAAAATTGTAGAAAAATAAGAAAAACTTAATTAAAAGATTTTAACAGAACTTTCGAGTTATAATTAATAAAACCAACTGAAGAAGTGAAGTAAAAGCACCGAAAGGTAAGTCTATGAGTGAATGGATCCTTAACTTGAGTATTGATCTTCTTTTAGACTGAGAACAATTCCTAAGTGATTCATGAAGCTGATCCACATCTTTCCATCTTTTTTGACCAGTTCTTCATTGTCACTTTTGGGAGAAATAAGCTCAGCATGCGCCATTCCAACCTTAGATTCATCTACAAGTTGTCCATTCATTCATCATGGCTTATCCTTTGTCGCATAGTAATCTAGCCCAACCATGGTTGCATCATCCCCTCCTCCTTTAAAAAGATTTGTCCTCAAATCTGTATCCCCTACATCAAAAGGAAACAAGTAAGTAGCAAGAAAAATAATCAAGAAAATAAGCATGAAAGCAACATCAAAGAAAGGTTTTGGACAGAAACTTCCTTGGAGTTTTGAATCCATTTTCCTCAAGTACTTCCATCTCCAAATATGTGGCTTATAAGCACGGTCTCTGCTCTTGTCCTTCGCACTCCTTTGGGACAGATCCTTCTTTTCCTGGAAAATCAAAATAAATCCTGCATATCCAGTGTTATATGTGCAAGACATGTTCTTAATCTGATCAATAACAAAGAGTTTCTTTCTAAGAACATTTTTCACTTGTTTCAGACTTTCAAAATGTCTATCAAAGTAAGTGTTGTAAACCAGAATGGTTACAAGGCACGTGATAGCGTAGCTCCTAAAGAACAACTTCAAAACAGACATAAGTTTCTCATATTCAGAACACAAAAGATCAAGTTCAAACTGAGAATTACTTAACCAAGAATCAGCATGCTTATCAAAGAAAGGGTTGTACACTAATATATACTCAAAGCTCAAAACAAAATCATTATGCAAGCTTGATCTCAAAACAAACCAAGATTTATCAGTTTTAGAACAAGCATGAACAAGTTTTAAAACAGAATCACCAATAAAATCGGTTTCAGCTCTAAGTGATTTTGTTTTCTGAAAATTCCTAACCATAAACTCTTTCCAGGAAAGTGTGGAAGAAAAAAAATCTCCATGGATCAGTTCATGTCTAGAAAAACTCAGTTCAAAGCCATTATCTTTAAAGCAAGTAAAAGAATCACAAGGTATTCTGAAACAGAAATCAGGTTGTTGCATAACAAGCTCTAGTTTCTTTTCAGGGTGATCAAGACATTTGTTATGTTCCATAAACTGATCAAAACTCAAAACAAGACCAGGATTTGGTTTATTAACAGACTGAAAACGTTTTTGACCAGGGAGTTTATCTGGTTCAAATACTTTAAAAGAGTTAATCATGTTTTCAAAAACAGAGTTTGAAACACAAAATTCTTTTACCTTGTCTAGACCAAAACGTTTGACATCATTGGAACTAACCTTAACAAACATTTCAGGCAGAGAATTAACCATAACAAGTTCCTTACTGTGGACATGAAGAAGAAATAATGACAAGGAGGAAGAGACAATTCAGATTAATGAAGGATAAGGCATATTGGGCTTACAAACTGGTTTGGTGCATTCTCAACTAAAGACTTGAACTAAGAGGGTAACTAATTGAGAGTTTAGAGAAAATCAGAGTATTCAAATGAAGAACATGGAGAAAGAGGGAGAGAGAGGAACTTGCGAGTGTGGAGAGAGAGAGAGAGAAGTGAGGAACTGAATTCCTTGATTTGCATTAGGTTCTGGGACCATTACATAAATAGAAAATACAGGATGCCCTAGGATAGTATTAAACAAGTAATATCCAGGATAATATTAAACAAAGACACAAGACTCCAACTGTCCAAGATCAGAAGCTTCAGACTGAAAATGACAGCTCCCAACGGTTGTCTAGGCAGGGAACCTTAACTAATCTCGTGACCTCTGTCCCTCCAGTGTTCCCATTGCTTTGTCAAGTAAGGATAAGTGTTTCTGGTCAAGGCAAACTCGTTTACACCCAGCCATACAGTTCCTTTGCTTGCAAGTCACACTAGATGCCCTAACAAGTAAGGACAGCCTTGACTCTCAAGTAAACTCCACTTATTGCTTATTTCAAATCCTCTTGTTTCCCTCTTGTCCAATCCGACTTCATCTTCCATAGGCACCATTGCTGCTATTTATTTCTTCATGTCAACACTCCCCCTCAAGCTTGACTATAGGAACTAGTCAAGCTTGGAAACCATGAAGCATTCCCTCATTAAAACCTTAGCTTGGAAAAACCACATGGGATAAAAACCAAGCCAAGGAAAAAGAGTAGAACACCTCATGGCT